>VYZT01058113.1:112658-155588 GCA_013400735.1 Pomatostomus ruficeps | reverse complement strand
CGGGGCCGCGGGCTCGGCTCTGCCCCGCGGGGACCGGCAGCGGGGTCCGGCCGGCCGGGGTCCGGGACAGCCCCGGCAATGGGAGCGGAGAAGGGACGGCGAGGGGCGCTCCGAGCCCCCGCCCCACTCAGCCGCGGCTCCCGAGGCCCCGGGGCGAGCCCCCGGCCCGGCTCAGCGCACCGGGATCCGCGCTCCGGGATCCGCGCTCCGGGATCCGCGCACCGGGATCTGCGCCCCGGGATCCGCACGCCGGGCTCCGCGCTCGGGGCTTCTGCCCTCAGAGGTGCGCAAAACCAGCCCGGGAAAAGGACGGTTTTTAATCTTGAGGGGGTTTTGCCAAATCCCCATCAGTGCCTTTCGGCACCCGCCCCGGGACCGCTGCACCAGGCTGCGCCGAATCACCCGCGAACAGCAACGTGTTGAACAGTTTGCAGCGTTCCTGCGATACCTTGAATGGGTTTAAACTGAAAGAGATTTAGATTAGATGTTGGGAAGAAAAGCACTGGCACAGGTTGCCCAGAGAACCTGTGGCTGTTCCATCCCTGGCAGTGCTCCAGACCAGGCTGTCTGGGGCTTGGAGCACCCCTGGATAGTGGGAGGTGTCCCTGCCCACCGCAGGGGAGTGAAACTGGATGAAATTTAAGGTCCCTTCCAACCCACACCATTCTGGGATTCTGTGATTGCTCCTTCACAAGTAAAAATCATCTGACTAAATTCTTTTTGAAAGAAAACAAATTGCCCTCTGCCATGGCACATGTACATGGTACAGAAATGAAACCCAAGCACTCTGGGATCAAGTGGCTGTTAAACAGCACCAAAAATGCTGCTCTTGTACTTTTTTCTTTTTTTAATTGTCATTCAAACATATCCCAGGAAGACACTCAGGACTTCCATGTCACCCCATCCTCAATTAATTGTGATGGGAATTGCAACATCTTCGTGCAGTGCAGTCCAACACGACTCTCACAGCGATCCCCGTGGGTTAATGTTCTATTGCACCCAAACACGGCAGAGCAGAGCACTGCGCACCTCACTGCCTGGGAAATGCTGCAGGGGGCTGGAAAATGCCTGCCAGGATCCAATGAAACAGATGAATGGGTGTCAGAGCAATAAAACAAGAGAGGAAGGATCGCTCCTCTTTCCCTTCTGACAGCCTGGAGCCGGCCGCGCTCCTGCCCGCGGCTCGCCCCGGCCCTGCCCCTGCTCAGCCGCCCTTCACTTGCCAGGTACCTGCTAAGCCACGTATTCCTTACCTGGCGATCCCAGCTGGCTCTGGGAACACAGGGAGAGAACATTGGATGGGCAGCAGCACCCGGCACTGCTGGCCCTGCTGACAGAGCAGCCAAACGCAGCGCTGCTCCCCGAGAGCCGAGTGTGCTCCCGCTCCTGCTGGAGTCCCACAAACAGCTCACTGTGTCCGCTCTGCGCTACTAGAAAATGTAAATATAACTCATTCAGACTCTGCTTTGGTTCACAACATGGAATTATTTTGCTTTTCTCTGTAAAGGAAGACATAGAATTATGTAATTAAGGTAGTTTTTCTTCACTTTAAGAAAGAAAATGTATAGAACAGGTTTACTCACCTTTTGCAGAAGTGATGAAAAGAGTATCTCCTGCCCTTGTAAAGAAGGAGAATCAAAGCTTTTAGAAAGAAATATATATATATACTAATCAATGTTTCTGGAGAGAGGTTGGCAGCACATATACCTGCAAGAACTAATTCTGATTAACCCATCCATTCTGCTTTTAAACCAACATTTCTGATTAAGAAACCACTTCACTCTTATTCTAACAGCATCTCCAGATGTACTTTTTATCTCACCACACCAAGAAAAGGGGAAGGATTTTTCCAAACCGTTCTGTTTCACCACAAGCATTCAGGGATGCAGGAAGAGTGTTCCAGACTTCTCCCCTCCAGTGCAGGAACGGAGCAGAGTCCCGTGATTCACTGTCCATCTTCTATGGATATCCTGCTTCTGCATCCCACAGCCTCTGGAAAAACTCGTGAGGGAATTAACTGTCCAGCAGGTGACAGAGCCAAGCTCACCTGTGCCCCTGATGTAAAGAATTGCAGCCAATAGTGGTTTTGGTTGCAGGGCTCAGTGCCAGGGGTGGGAGGGCACGATCCTGCTCCTCTGCTCCAGACCCTTGTCCTGCTGCAGGAGCAGATGCTCAGCAGTAACAGACAAATGTAAACACCCACCAGGCACCAGTTTAAATACACAAACATTATACATCACACATTCCTCGAGTAATGGACCGATGGACTGGGCAATTCCAGTGACTGAAGACTTGCTAAGAACAGCTGTTATAAACCTCTCGTGTTTCCAACGGGAAGTTTCCAGTGGCCCAGTTTGGAACCATCTCCCAGAGGAGTGAGAGGAGATTTGCCAGCAACAGGGAAGCTGAACCATCCACTGGTAACGGCTGGAATGGCCAAAGGCACAAAGTCAGAAAAAGGGAGAGGGCCAGAGCCGTTTTCCTAAAGGTTTAATTTGAACTCATGATCCTCATAAAACTGAGCAAAAGACACTGAGAACATGGAATTGTGTCAAGTTTCTCATGGAAAATTTTTTTAATTGCTTGCAGAGAAGACACAATTTTGGGTTCTCTCACTTCAGCAAACAATTAGAAACAGCAAAAATACCTTCTTTTATTTACCTGAACCAGTGTCCTTTCTCCCAGGGAAGAGGGGCTGTCACATGTGTTAAGTTCCCACAGAATCCCATTACCATTGGCTTGACAGAGTAAATCTGCCCCAGGTGTGGCTGCGTTCTCAGGGTGAGCTGAAACACAACCGAGTGACCTCCGGCCACGGCATCGACCCGCGGGCCACGGGCAGTGCTCGGGGCAGAGCCACGGGGAGCTGCTCCCTCCAGGGCAGGGAGCAGGGAACACCATGGGAACAGGAACAGGGAACACCACAGGAACAGGGAACACCACAGCCATGGGAACAGGGAACACCACAGGAACAGGGAACACCACAGCCATGGGAACAGGGAACACCACAGGAACAGGGAACACCACAGGAACAGGGAACACCACAGGAACAGGAACAGGGAACACCACAGCTGCAGGAACAGGGAACACCACAGGAACAGGGAACACCACGGGAACAGGGAACACCACGGGAACAGGAACAGGGAACACCACAGCTGCGGGAACAGGGAACACCACAGGAACAGGGAACACCACAGCCACGGGAGCTGCTCTGCCCAGGGCAGGGAACACCACAGCCATGGGGAGCTGCTCTGCCCAGAACAGGGAAACACGGAACGCCACAGCCACGTCTGAAAGGTTTCAGGATGAAACCCCAGTCTGACATCCAACAGCTCACTCCTCCCACCACCACTCCTGGTAGTGGCATCGCATTTTAAGGCTCTGGGTTTTCCAGAACGTTCCAAGAATGAAAAGAGATCTATGCTATGAATCTGAAATATTTACAGTACTTGAGAAAAGGATTTTTGGCTGGTGAAAATCAGAGGAAACTGCTGCAGAGACCCATGGGGGAGGAGATTGGGGTGATGCAAAGTCCTTGACCCCAGGTGGCAGCACACTAAGGGTGTCGTCATCTTTTAAGATCCAAAGAACAAGCTGACTGCAGGGTTTAATGTCTTTAACCAAATATCCCTGGCCTTGCTAGGTATGATTTCCTTCTGGCAGATTTTCATAGTTGACACACGGCTTATCTCTGAGCTTGAACAGCAAATGAACAATTCACAGGGCTGAGAGGAAGGTATACATGGCCTTTTCCACGCCATGAAAGCCACCAAAAAACACCCAAAAAAACCTTTTAAAGAAATGTAAATCTCACCACAATACCCACGGGAAGAAGAAAAATCCAGGTGTTGCAGCTGAACACAGCATCAGCTTTTCATTTTTGAGAGGAAAAGATGTTAGCACGGTAACCAAGACCTGGACTCGCTGACACTGATGTCAGTATCCGAATGCTGTTGATTTCAGGAGTTCAGGGTGGTTTTGTGACAGTAAAAGTGGGCAGTGGCTGCGCTGGAGAGCACAGTGGGGCTGGCTCAGAGCAGGGTGATCCAGGGTGTCCCAAACCCAGGAAGATCCTTTCCACAGCCCTCACCCAGCTCCAGCTCCCAGGGGCTGCAGGGCCACACCCAGCGAGAAGCTGCACCCCGGCTTCTCCTCCACACAGACCCGAGGTCCCTCCTGCAGCCTCTCCCTCCTCGAGGGGCTGGAGCCGACTCGAGCCATGTCCAGCTGCCCCCAGCCCTTCCTGGCACGTCCGGCTTCTCTCCCAGCTCAGCTCCGTGGTTCAGGCACTGAAGGGGGTGGGAATTTTCCTTCCAGCTGGGAATGCAAAGCCAATGCGCTATTCCCAGGTGAGAGCACCTGTCGCAGTACAGCAGGAGCTCCACATTGGATAAAACACTCATTTTCCCACACAAATCCTATCTTTAAATGTATTCTGTGTTTGAGAGCCTCTCTCTATAAATGGAACAGCACCTGGGATGTCTTTGCTTCCCTTCTCCAGTGCCAGCCACCGCGCCAGGCTGAGCATTTCGTACAGCAGACATTTCGCCTCACAGGGAAGAGAAATGTCCCTATCAAAACAGTTTAATCCAGGTAAATAAAATTCTGGAAGGCTCTGTATGGATTTTTGATGGATCATTCCAGCCCAGGGGGCCCACAAGAGAAGTTCCAGCTGAGGGGGAGGAAGCTTTCAGTGAGTTCCCTGCAGCGACACTCCCTGCAGTGCCCGGCCTCAGGCTGCCCCAGCACACCCTGAAGTGCCACATATCCCCGACCAGTAACAAACAACCCTTCTGCACACAGTCGTGGAATCACAGGATGGTCTGGGCTCGAAGGGACATTAAAGCCAATCCCATTCCACCCCTGCCACGGGCAGGACACTTTCCACTATCCCAGGCTGCTCCAAGCCCCACTGAACCTGGCCTTGGACACTGCCAGGGATGGGGCAGGCACAGCCTCTCTGGGCAACAGTGAAATCCAAACAAAACCTGCATTTCCTGTACCCCTCACAATCTGAAGCACCTCCGGTACCATCCAGTCCTCCTGTAACTGCCGGGGATTGTCCCCACCACCAGGGCAGCTGAATCCCACAGGCACTGCTCCTCACTGGAGCCATTTCTCCTTGCAGGGCCTCCTCTGAGCAGGCTCTGATCCCCAGCGAGGCACTGCTCGAGCAGCTCCATCCCGGCTGGTGCAGCGCAAACCTGCCAGACACATGAATAATTCAGCTCCAGCGAGGGAACTGCCTGTGCCACCGCCACAGCAATGAACGCAGCGACACCCCTCCTGCAGCAGATTATATATAACAATTCCAAATCTCTTTAGAAGATTAGGGTTTGTGGAGGTAGAGGAGGAGCACTGATTAATGAACATGCTGTGGGAGGCTGGGGTGTTCCCCTCACACGGAACCTCCCCACCGCCCCAGCCCTGACACCTCCAGGGAAAAGCAGCAACAAACACTCTCCTGGACTGTCCAGACACGTGGAAATGAGGGTAACTCACACAGACCACACATAACCCTTCCCTGGCTGCCATGGAGTTTTCCCTTCTCCGCTCCCAGGCCCAGCCCACTCCAGTTCCCACGAGGGAACCCAGCTCTTCCCACCGGCTTTGGAGAGCACAGACCCCGACTGCGCTCAGCAGTAATTGCACATTGGGAAAGCACAGAGGGGAACGACTTAGCCCAAGCCAAGGGATGAGAACTTGTTAAGAAATTACTCCCAATCATTGCTTTCCACTTCATTTTCTTGATTCACAGTTGCCAAATAGTGATCCAATTCCAACACACACACAGCAGCTAACACTTCAAACAGTTCAGTCCATGCCTGAACCAAACGCACTTCAGTAGCAGGGGGTGAAAGTGGAACATGTTCAAAATAAACCCCAGATGCTTTGCTATGCAGAAGGCAGCCCCCGGAGCAGCAGCAGGGACCGTGACCTTGCCCAGCACACCTGGGAGTGCCCAGGAGCCCCAGCACTGACAGACTCCGTTACCCTGCCAGTGGCTTTCCTGGATAATCCTCTTTACCTCACACAGGATAAACAGAGCATTACCGGGGTGTTCTATGGCCTGTGGTTTTATCCCCTCTGTGTGCAGAGAAGGGCAATGGAGCTGGGAAGGGGCTGGAGCCCCAGGAGCGGCTGAGGGAGCTGGGAAAGGGGCTCAGCCTGGAGAAAAGGAGGCTTAGGGGGACCCTCTGGCTCTGCACAAGTCCCTGACAGGAGGATGGAGAGAGATCTGTGCATGTTCTTGCTGCAGGCCCGTATCCTGCAGCACCCCAAGCAGACAAGGCACAGCTGACAGCCAGTACCCAGTGCTGGGGTTGGAAAATCCATATCTGCAGGGACCACGTCGATCTGTTCCCAACCTGCAGCACAGACAATTAAAAATACATTCAAGCATTTGAATTCCTATTACTAACTAAGAAAAAAACTCATCTGACCCCACTTTCCCTCGTTTTTTTCTCATCACATCTAATTAGAGACCTGGCAGGTGGTGCCAGCCCAGGCTGCTCTGCAGAGCTCCACCCCACGCCGTCTCTCAGCCCCAGCAGCACCTACCCCGCACTCGGCTCCTGTTCCCGCACCGGCAGCGTGGAGCGAGGCTTCCACTCGGCTGGAACAGGACAGGGGGACGGGGCTGGGAAGGAGAAGTTACAGAGGCAGCAGAGCAGGACCTGGCAGCCCTGCAGCGCTGAGGGAACCTCAGGGAAGGGTTTCAGCCCAGAGAGGAAGCGTGGCCGAGCGGCCAATCGCTGTCCAGAGCCTTGGATCGCCAGCGGGATCCAAGCCTAGGAACAGAGGAGCTCTTTCCGAGGATGAGAGGGCACTGCCACTCCCTGGGCACTGCCACTCCCTGGGCACTGCTCCCCTCGGCGAAAGGAAGGACAGGAGCAGGAGAGGCCCAGGCAGAGGGAACCCCTTGGTGCCAGCAGAGCCTCCTCCCCGCAGGCTGGGGTCCTGCACCAGGGAAGGGCTGGGGGACACGGCCACGGCCAGAGGTGAGCCCAGGGAGAGCCCAGAGCTCCCCGCTGCACCCTGACAGCCACCAGGGCCAGCAGGGTCCCCACGGTGCCACCTGAACGCTGACAGGCAGGAACACAACCGAAACAACTCTGTGGTTTGACTTGAAAACATTCTATTTAATTTATACAAATAACTACTAAATAGAAAAAGTAGATTAAAACAAAATAGTTATTTTTCTGGCAGAGTTTAAATGCATATTATATAGCTTAGAAGAAATAAAATGCATTTTCCCCACAGCATTCATGACCTAATATCCTAAACTCCTCCCGTGCCTTCCTTTCCCCGCTCAGTGAGATGCCAGACGCAAGGTCCTGTGGGAAATGGCTATATATACGTTCCATATTCCAACGGAAAATATGGTACAGACCACACACCTACAAATGTGAAGCACTTAAAATGTGACTATCGAGTTGTAACATGATAATACAGAAAACAATTCATGTTTCAGGTTATATTGTGTTACAAAAACGTCTGTGTAAGAAATCATGAAAGAGGCCACATAAAAATAAGCTTTAACTTTATGCACTTATTTCACAGTTTAAAAAAACTGGCAAGTGCACTAGTAATAAATAATTTGCAAGTTTTGGATAAAGAAGAAATTCCTAATGTTCAGCATTATTGTAAACATCAGTACACATGTAAAATGCAGCTAAAATCTGACAGTTACATTTTCAGTTTACCAAATTCTTTTCCTATTACCCAGGCATAGATCAATGCAGGATACAGCCAATCATATTTTTGGCAAGTCATCGTTAAAATTAACAGTGACAGTGCAAGTAAGGAATGCAAAGAATTCCTAGTGCAATAAAGAAGAGAAGCACAGGCAATATTGCTGATTAAAATTTACCACTTCCACGTGTTCACCCTGGGAGTGATTAGGAGATTAAAATAAAATTTAAAAAAAAGAAAAAGAAAAAAAAGAAAAGGAGAAGGAAAAAAAAAGGAAAAAAAAAAAAAAGAAAAAGAAAAGAAAAGAAAAGAAAAGAAAAAAGCTGTTCAAAGCCATTTTTTAATGCCCTGATCTTGTCTTAGGATTTCTCTGTCTTCCTTCAGGCCACCACCTCAGCCACAGCACATCCAGCTGAGTCCTCAGCGCTCGCCCAGGTGTGGTCCGAGCAGTCCGGACGTCCCGGGGTCCCCCAGCTGCTCCCCAGACCTCCCGCTCCGAGCAGCCCCTGGGGACCAGGGGGATGAACTGCCTGGCCAGAGCCCTCCGGGCCCGCCAGGCGCCTTCCTGTCGGGACAGCACCGCGAGGAGAGGGTCAACAGTCAGCTTTCAGTTTGTCTAAGGAATTGTCAATTTTGGTCAAAGTCTTTTTGATGCGCAGGGCTGTCAGTCTGGCCGACGGGTTCTGGTACCAGCACTCCTTCATCAGCTTGGCGAGGGACGTCAGCGTCTGGGGAAGGACAGAAACCACACAAGACGCGGGTCAGCCCACAGCGACACGCCAGGGAAGCCTGGCTGGGTCAGGCACTCGCACAGCCAGGCTTTATTGCACAATGAACTCTCCATTTTCAGAGTTCCCTGCTCTCTATCAAATGGGCCCACCGAGATCATCCCCACAGCAAGTGACAACTGAAACACCTCCACAGCTGTGTCAGGAAACACCAGCACCAATCTGCTGCAGCCCCCAGCCCCACACTGACCGGGTCTGAGAACCATCTGTTGGGAATGTTGGGCCTCTGCTGATCCACACAGACCACCTTCCTCATGTCTTCAAAGCTGGGATCGTTCGGAACCAGGTCATAAAAGGGGGGTTTGTAGTCTTCCACGATACCTGGTGAGACACAAACAGACACTGCTCAGAGACTGTGCAAGTGAACAGCACTTCTGCAGGGACAGAGGGGACACATAACCCACCTGAGAGGCACAAAAATCCATTAGAAGCCAACCCTGAAGTGTCACGGAGCCTCACTGCGTCAGGCTCACAAACCATCTGCAGGGAGCTCAGCTTTACCGTGAGAGCCCATGAACACAACCCCGTGTGCCCTCGTTGCCTCGCCCGTGCTGCAGGTAAAGCCGGGGCTGTGCACGAGCCCGGTGCCCACCCCAGCTCTGAGCAGCTCTGAACAGCTCTGAGCAGCTCTGAGCACACCCCAGGGCCACGAGGGTTCACAGATGACCTTTACCACTGCAGAGCGCGTGTGGCTGTAACTCGCTGTGCTCACGGGGTGTTTCCCAGGCACAGGGCACACAGCTGCCTGCTCCAGCAAACACAGGCAGTACTGCAGAGAAGGGAAGCAGCTCCGGCCTTTACTCCAGTGGAGCCCTCAGAGCTGCCGAGGCCGGACACGCCCCCGGCCCCGCAGCAGCCTCAGCGGTGCCAGCAGCCACTCAACCCCTGTCCCACAGCCCGCACGGCGTCACCGACCTGTGACACGCTGCCCTCGCCCACTGCCCCGGGAGCACGGCCACTGCCCCGGGACACCCAGCTCCTTCAGCACAGCCCACTGCCCGGGCTGCTGCACAGCCTGGAGGTGGCTTCTGTCACTTCCAGCACACCCTGCTGCACCCCCGGGGCCGCTGCTTTCTGCAGGTTCCTGTGCATGTGGGGGGCTTTGCCATGAGTGACACCTCCCTGACCCTGTCCAGAGCCCCGGGAAGGCGTCCCCAGCACTCACCGTTGCTGACCATGCGCCTGGCCACCTCCCAGAGCACCAGCCCAAAGGCCCAGATGTCCACGCGCTTGTAGGAGTCGAAGCAATCCGCCTGGATCGTCTCGTCCAGCACCTCCGGGGCCATGTAGCGCTTGGTGCCCACGCGGGGATTGTTCCCCACGTCCAGCTGGTTTGTGCTCTGCGAATGCATCACCGCAAGGCCTGAGGGACAGAGAAAAGCATCGCTGTTCAGTCCCCTGGAACTGCAGCAGCACAGGCCCAAAGGTCCCCGGGAGCAGCGACCCCTCAGACGGTTTCTGAACGAGAGGGAGCCAAGGGCCCAGCTGTCCAAAGACCAACGGGGTCAGCTCCAAACTCGCCAGCAAAACCAGCCCCGTTATCTCCCAAGGGATTACCATCGAGCATTTACTGCACTCTTGCAAAACACTGTCAGGAAGTGTTTTGCAGCCACTGGATGTCCCCAGCACTCCGGGCACGGATGCGCAGAGGCCAAACAGCTGCTGCTCAGAAGAAAACAATTTTACACAGCATTCAAATTTATTTATAGGCCCTTGGGTAGGTGGATACACCCGAACTGTGGGGAAGGGAGAAGAAAAACACTGCACGAAGGATACACACAAGTTAAAAAAATAAAGCTGGAAAACAAAAAACACCATATTTGCAGCAGCTTGAAAAACAAACATCCTCAAGCAGATCTAAAATGAGTCAGACAAAACCACTCTACCTGGTTTCTGCTAATTACTAAACATTTAAGCAGAGAACATTATGTGAGGGACTAAATTACTGTAAATTCGGAAACACACAGGGCACTCATTTGGCCACGGTAAACAGAGTGCACTGCAAATTGAGCAGCAGTGGGTGCACGGCAGAGCCAAGCGACAGAGAGGGCGACGCAAACTCTGCCTAATTTCCTCAACAAATCTTCTAAGAATGACATACACTATTTACATTTAACAGGAGTTTATTTTAGGTTAGTTTTTGTGGGACTGAGGTAAAAAGCCTTTTAAGGTTCACCTATCACCAGATCATTCATTTTCTTCTCTTTCCAAAGAACAGTCTGTACTTCAACATAACAACAACTTGGAAAACACTTTTCTACAGCTTAAATGCACTTCAAGGTATTTCAAGCTGATAAGAAAATGCTTATGGCACTTCTAGAAAGATCACAGAATCACAGAGCGCTTTGGGTTGGAAGGGACCTTAAAGTTCATCCAGTGCCACCCCTGCCATGGCAGGGACACCTCCACTGTCCCAGATGTCACTGTACCAGTGCCGTGTCAATCAATGCCAGGATGCGCTGCCCCTCCTCAGAGTGAACTACAAATTTATTTAAAAGCTGATCTCTGAATCTTTGTGTTTTCAATTTACTGCTCCATTTGTTACTATTCCCACAGCAAATTTCCAGAGGCCCGGGTATGTGGCTTTCACATTTTTCCTGTGTGTATCTCAAGTCCCTCAGGCATAAGTGATAGAAACTATGCAACAGAATTATTATTTTAAAAATTCCCATCTCCTGACACTTTTTGCCTAGGCAATGGTGCCCCAATACTGTTCTACCACTATTTTCTCCTTTGCCTTCAGAAAAAAGAAAAAAAAAGTTATTGTCAGGCATCCCTCCAGTGTGCGAACGAGCCACACTGCTGGGACTGCTCCTCAGCACCCGTGCATTGTGTGCCAATCCCAAACCAGCCGGTCCCAGGGAATCCATTTCTGGGCTCAGAATGATCTGCACGACCCCAGCTGGGCAGAGCTACGGCACTGGGACAGCGAGCACACGGCTCAGACTGCCTGTGGGAGGGCACACATCATCTCAGAAATGAGCTCTAATCACTGCCTGCTCTGGGATCCGGGAATGGGATTTAATTATGGAAACCCAAGAAAAGGCCCCAAAAAGAGCAGCTGGGCTGCAGGCGCCGTCTGGCGGCCACCGCGGGGAACAGCAGCTCACGGCAGGGGCCGGGCGAGGCCACCGCGGGGCCACCAGCGCTCCGGGCACTCTGCTCCGGCCACCGCGGCGGGCACTCTGCTCCGGCCACCGTGGGGCCACCTGAATTCCGGCCACTGTGGGGCCACCAGAGCTCTGGGCACCGCGGGGCCACCTGAAATCCGGGCACTCTGTTCCGGGACCCTCCAGCCACAGGCACCAACCCCCCTGAGACCCTCCTGGTCCCCGCTCACCCAGGTCGGCGATGCAGCACTGCCCGTTCTTCTTGACGAGGATGTTCTTGCTCTTGAGGTCGCGGTGGGAGATGGCCGGCTTGCCCTGCGTGCCGAAGATCTCGATGTGCAGGTGCGCCAGGCCGCTGGCGATGGACAGCACGATGCGCAGGCAGCTCACCGTGTCCAGCGTGGTCAGCTGCAGGTAGTCGTACAGGGAGCCCATCTCGTGGTAGTGCGTGATCAGCCACAGCTGCGTGCTGGAGTTCCTGGACGTCATATCGGATGCAATAAAACCTAGAGGGAAGAAGAAGGAGAAACAAGAAGATAAATTGACAGAGCTCCCTCAAGACTGCCCGAGAGAAGCAGCGCAGTTGGTCAGCACTGGGTGCTGGTAACACCGAGCTGTGGGTTTGATCTCCACACAGGCCATCCACTCAAGAGCTGGACTCTGTGATCCCTGTGGGTCCCTTCCAACTCTGAATGTTCTGTGGCACCGTGGATCAGCACTGCTGGCCCCTCTCGCAATGCAAAACTTGTTTAATTACAGCTGCACTGCAGACGACTGCAGGTACCGCTGTGATAAAACAAAGCCAGCAAATGCTGCAGCTCCAACTCACATCTACTCACAGGAACACATTTATAATATATTTGTCATTCCAAACAACTACTTGTTAGGAGCACAGACTTTCAAAATAGTTTTATTTTTCCTTCTTTTTGAAGGGCTCGGGTGTGGGGAAGTTCCCAGTCAAACAGAAGGACCCCAAGCCTGCAGCACATCTGCTGCTGCCCACTTGAGAGGGTCACACTGGAAAGCAGCAACGCCTCAAACATCAAGCCATGAACAACCATTTCCATTTTTAGAGCCCATGGGCAGCCAGTGCAGGCTGCTGAGAAAAGGGTTAAATGTGCAGCACAACCACTAAGATCTTCTACAAAGAAACAGAGAAAATTTTCTGTTCAAAACTCATGAGCCTCAAGAACTGCCTTCAAAAATGTCGTGTTTTAAAACTGAACCCCAAATTCAGCGGAATATCTCTTCCTGTCGTCTCTGCACATATCCACACAGTGACCTCAACAGCTTGAGCTGGGAACAACAGAAGTTTTATTCCCATGTCAAAGGAACAAGCCATGTTTATTAAAAGCTCACATACATTTGTCAAAGGAACACCCACTGCTTTCTCTCCTAAAGACAGACTGGTGCACAAAGTGACATTTCTGTAATCTGTGATATTGTTTAATATCGCATCTAAAAAAAGCCTATAAAATAGTCAACAAATTTGACAGTTATCAAGAAAGACTAAACACAGGCAGAGCACCAAGGGAAATGTGCAATGTAATTTCAGCCAAGGCACTTGCTCTCTCAGGAAGGGAAGTTCAATAACTCACATTTCAGGAGGCCACCAAATTATTTTTGCAGTAACAAAGAAACTGCTTCAGGAAACAGACAAACGTCTAGCAGGGTGAGCTGCAGAGCCAGGGAACACTCTCTGACAGGAAGCAAGAATAAGGAGCCCAAGGAAAACTGATTGAAGACAGATTTCGGGTGAGGCAGTGTCAGCACTCAGAAAATGCTGCTGCTGTTCTTTGCAGAGGTGGCACACCAGTGACAGAAGGGCACGTCTGTCAGGAATCAAAGCGCTGCCTAAGCCCCAGCCATGGCCCAACACAACAAAGCCATTTCCCAGCTCTCAGAACCCAGCACATGAGGCATGAGTGATGCACGAGGTTCATTTACTTTCATATTTACAGGGAAATGGGATACATTGTGCAGCAGTGGCTGAAGTTTGAACGCCAAAGGAGCTCACTCTCACCCTGAGCAGAACTGTTAAACAGAAGAGAACACTGGACTCATATTGCACTTTACTCAGCCACAAGGAAAAGTATTCAAATCCTTAAATCTCTTTATAAACTCCTCCCCACCTTTTCTCCCTGCATTTCTGCAGGGAATCGGAGATTACAACCCAGCACAGACCCACCAGAACTTCCCCTGACACACAGTGCAGGACTGTGCAATGGGAGCTGCAAGAGCCAGTCCCTTCCACAGGGGTCTGTGGCACCTCCACGGTTTTCTGTGTGCTCTGCTGCCAGCACCTGATTCATCTGGCTGATGAACTGCTTCCTGCTGGAATATTGCAGGGCAAGGAGCCACAGCTGCTGTGACACATTCCCCATTTGAGACCCAGCCCCTCCTGGAAGCCTCTCCCTGGAAATTTCCCTTCAGCTATTTATCTCAACACAAGAACCTGGAGACTGAGACAGCTGGTGAGTGTGTGGTGACCTGTGCAGGTAACTCACCTTTCCACCACACGCACCAGGATACAGAACGTGCTCGTCCCACTTACCTAAAATATTCTCATGCCGCAGCAATACAGTGTTGTACAGCTCCGTTTCCCTGAACCAGGACTTCTCATCCCTAGAGGAGAAGATCTTCACAGCAACATTTTCTCCTTGCCACTGACCCCTCCAAACTTCTCCGTAACGGCCCTTTCCTGGTGGGAGAAAGAAACAGGAGGAGCTGTGAACTGGCAGCCTTCACCGGGCAGAACGCGACTGCCCCGAACCAAACACCACACCAGTGACCTGATCAGCCCTGCAGGCACTTCTTACCGCTGGAGCCACACTGCTCCAGCATCCCTCACTTCTCCTGTTTGGTTTGACTGCAAGCCTGGTGAGTGTGGATCTCTCCCCCTGCACACCAGTGCAGTGCACAGGTTTGAACTGGGAGGTGTCACCATTCAGCCACCAGCAGTGGAAGTGCTTGTGCAGCTGAAGGGACTTTGGCAGCCCATGGCAAGGTCAGTGTGCACAGCACAGAGCTGTGAAGGCTGCAGCGAGGAGGACAGGAAGGAAATGGAATGCTGGGGATACAGCCTTTACATTTCTGTTACATCATCAGCCCTTGCAGAAACACAAAATGATGATTTAAAGAAAACAAAAACCCAAACCCATCCACAAACAAAAAAAGGATTAGAAAAACCACCAACCCCACCCAGACCGAGCCCTGTCCTGTGGAGACCAGGACACGCTGCCTGCAAGCCAAGCTTTTTACCCAAACGGCTTAGAAGAAAATAATAAAATTATCAAGTATTAAGCACCATCCTGGACAAGGCACAGTGGAGCAGTTCTGGCTGGTGCCGTCACCAGTGCAGCCCACGTGTGACCACCTCAGGCATGGGGCCATGAACTGTGCCGGTCCTGACAACTCCAAACACCCAAATCCTGCTCTTCTGTGCTCTGCCATCCCGTGTCCCTCCGAGGCTCGTGGGAGCAGCCAGCAGGTTCTCTGCACACACACCCAGGGCCGGGGTCTCGGTGCTGTCAGCCCAGAGACCCCTCCTGCACAAGCTCCTCCACCTGGCCCTGCCTTACAGGCTGACACACCCGGCCCCTGGCGTGGATTCGGGCAGGTGTGAGCTCCTGTGCCCACTCACTGCACACACTGAGCCAACGGCAAGGAAACGCTGCTCAGTTGTAGGCCCAGTCCTCACAAATTCACAGGTTCATCTGTTACAGCGGGGCTTGGCTGAACACCCTGATGAGTCCAACCTGCTCGGGACTTGCAGGAAGCTGTTAACTCACCCCAAATTCAAGCAGCAGCACAGAACATATTCTGGCCCTTTTTTCCTCCTACAATCAATCATTCTCCTGCCTTCCTCACCTCCAGAGTGCCAGCACAGCATCTTGGCTCAATGTCAGTGCCTCCAGGTATCTTTGACCCAAATGCCTCCTAAACTCATATTTAACACTACTTAATTAATAATAAAAATATGCTGAAGAAAAATTTAATGAATCCTTGAAATTAACACTAAAGCCCTACAAAAAACTGAACACCCAGAAGACACCAACCTACACACTCCACAAGTGTGATCTGGCGAGCCACCGTCCTTTGCACCAAGAAAGGAAGTCCAGAGCCACTTCCAGATGTGCAGGAATGGTCCAACAAATCCTGTTCAGAAGGAAAAGCAGAAGTTTAGAACCCGTGAGAACCGCATTTTCCCAGTTTACACACACAAAGGACAGGTTAAGGCTTGGGAGTATCTCTGCGGCTCTGGGGATGCCACTTGGTCACTCGGGGTCAAGGAGCATTTGTTTAATAAGTTATTATTTGTTTAATAAGGGTAATAAATATATGACAATAGATGTCTGGGAACTGGAAGGCCACTCCTGGCCTATCAGCTATCCTCTGTCATGAGATTCCACTCTTTTTGCACTTCACTGTTCTTTTACTTACCTTATGTCCTCTCAGTTCTGTTTCTGATACCTCTTTCAAACAAATAAGCTTAATATCAGCTGTTTTCTCCCCAAAGTTTCCTGCATCTGGCAATACTCTCAGCACCTCAAAAAGAACCAAACCCCCTCTGATTTCTGTGCTTGAAACCTTCACCCCTACGCAGCCAGGCAGGCCTGGGAAGCACCCTGGGGCTGGGCCAGCAGATGGGTGTGCACGGCCACCCAAGCACAGCCACCCCACTCCCACGCTGAGTGGGGCTTTACGTGGATTTAGGGGCCCAGGCACCCCTCAGGGCAGCGCTGGTCTGAGCGGGGATTTATGGACCCAGGCACCCCTCAGAGCAGCGCTGCAGCGGGGCAGGGGCTGCAGCCACCCCCTGTCCTGCCCCACGGGGGTTCTGACAGTGGTAGCCACTGGCACAGCACTGCTTGCCCACACGCAGCGCTGCTGGGATGGTCTTTGAGACGGGCAACAGCCAGGGGAAGCTTTGGGCCACACTACTCAAGCTTGGTGCAGGTAATTAAAACTTTTTTTTTCCAAATAAACAAGGTGAGGGGATTTACCAGCATCACCTACACAAGATTTGCCGCTGGTACTCCAGAGAACTTCTGTAACAGAGCTTTCTTAAAAGCTGCATCAGTTTCTGGTACTTTCAGTGCACAGAAACCAGACTTTGAGCTGTAAGCTCGTAATAAACATGAGCGAGATCCTGACTGAATGTTAAAATCCCATTAGCCTCGTAAAATGCTAATGCCCAGCTATTTTTACAGCCAGGAGTTTTGTACTAGTTCAAAGCATTAACAACTATTGCTGGACTTTTTTCTTTGCAAAGGAAAATAGGATAAAAAAGCCTAGAGTATAATCAACTTTCTATTATTTCCAGAAAACCGCATTGCTGGGCTTGAACCACATATCCATGAAATCCCATTTCTTCTAACAACTTCTTAAGGAGTTTTATCTTAAAGAAAAAGATAATCTAGGAGTGACAGAGGCTACCTTACTTTTTAACACTAACTGAGGGCTCATTTTCCTTCCTGCTTGCATCAGAGGCAAAAAAAAAGGAAACAAAAACAAAAATCCAACCCCAAACTTATCTACAGCAACTGTAAAAACAAGATTTGAAGAGGCCAGAGCTCTTTCCATGCTCACTAAGCAGCTTAGGGCTTTAAGCACTTGCTACACTGAGGAGACTAATCCTAAATGTAAACTTTATCTACTATGTGACAAAACCAGTGATTTAAAACACAATGGAGAAGAAAACCCTGGAATCTAAAAAGACTGGCTGTTTAGATGAACGTTTAGGCACAGGAACCACCAGTTACTTTTTGTGCATCAGCCACACTCTGGGGCAGAGCAGCAGCCTGGCACCATCGCTCAGAGGGTCTGACAGCTCCACCAGACCAAGCCCTCACAGCTCCCAACTCCTCACACCTCTCTGAAACAGAATTTTGATTTATTCTCTGCAGGTTTTATCGCCATTTCCAAGTAATATTAAATGGCCACAAAAGGTTTGCAAACGGCTGGAAAGGATCTTGCACAGATAAGACAGAGGAGCTGGTAAAAGCTGCTTGAGGACAGATCACCAGCTGCACACCTGCCTGGTCCATGGTGAATACATCAAGACTGGCTGTGTTAAACCAGTAACTCGAAATCAAGCCTTGGGGGATGATTAAAGAGAGCCAAAGGCATTAAAAAAAGAGAAAAAAAATTTTAATGGGCATAGAGCACTCTTCACCCCTGCAGTGGAAGCACATTGTGGTGGGACAGCACTAAAACAGAAAATGTTTTCCAGCCTCAACTCTTCCTACTGGGGACATTTTATCTCAGCAATGAGGAGGAACACGAACAGTTTAGAGTGATTCTCCAGGTCGAAGGACCTACACCTGCCAAACTCATCTTTGGGTTAAAATTCATTAATACTGCAGTTTTGGGAGCACAGGAATGTCACCACCCAAGTCCTGAGGCCAAGTGGCATTCCCTGGCAGCAAAAGGTCCTCTTAGTGATGTGGCCACGTGGGAGGAGGAGAGCTCACCCTGCACACAGGTCACTTACTGCCAAGGTGCTGTCCCCCACGTTCGAGGCAATGAGGCCCTCGATTGCGCCGTACTCTGCATCCCGGGAATTGAGCCTCTCCATGTGGTTTTTCTTTAACCTCTGTATGATCAGCGCAGCTACTGCAGAAAAAACTATCAACACTACCACAGGAGCCACGATAACGATGATTAGTGTTTCCACGCTGTAACCTGCAGCTTCTCCTTGAAAGGTTTGCCCTTGAAAAAGAGAGGGGAAGGGAAAAAGTGTGAAAAGCGAGAGAAAAAAATAAATTTGCAGATTCCCAGAGAAAGCCTTTAAACCCATGAGCACCGACACCAACCCTCACCTTGGTACCCGCCCCGTGTGGCAGAGGCCGTGGCACAGCCAGGTGTGAGCACCGCTGCACGGAGGATGTGGAACAGCACAACCCCCAGCTGCCCCGAGCCACCTCTCACAGGCAGTGCCTCCACCCCGACCGCAGCCACACCCCGCAGCCCCTCACTGCCCAGCCACAGAAACCACTCTGTGGGCATCAGGTGTGTGCCAGCAGGCCCCAGGGTGGGGACCAGGGCTCAAAGGGTGTCCTGCACCCATGAAACCCTTCCCTCAGCCAGCACTGGAGCCAGCTCTCTCCCCCCACCACACAGCAAAGCCAACCCCCCCTTTTTTCTCACAGGGCACAAGTGATTAATCAAGCTCTCACCTTTGGAAGAGGGCAGCTGTGCAGTGATGTTCATGTTGCACAGGTGGCCCTGGCAGCACTCCACAGCCTGGTCGGGGGACGGAGGCGTCTTGCACGTCATTTTCCCTTGCTCGTAGACCTGGAAGCAGCCCTTCTGGTACACCTTCGCCCCGTCATTAATGCTCAGGGAGGCAAAGCACTGCTGGCCTTGGCACCGGTCCCCATTCCCACAGGATATGCCTTCACACACACATTCGTAGGGGATCATCTTCAGGTCATCGTCTGTGAAAGGGAAGAGTGCAGGAAAAAACATCATCCTGTTCTTGACAGCTTCAGTTAGAGGTAACGAAATCATTAGACAATAAAGTCTGCTTAAGGAAGAGTTACTGTTTTCAGATAGTGCTGAAGAACCACTAAGTAGGAGGTAACTATTCTAATTCAGCTATTTCAGCATGGCAAAGACATGCCACAGCAGACACAAGAGAGTAAGTTAAAATTTCAAACTGAGAACACTGAGTTACTCCAGAAAGCCTTTATTCAATGTTTCCAAAGGCTGTTTGCAAGTACACACCTTTGAGGAGCTCATCTCTCTAAACATCCAAGGGATGTTCAAATGAACCATTCCTGCCCTTCCATGGCAGTGGAAATGCTACTCCCCTTTTGCTGAGGCAAGCCTCAAACACACTGTGCCAGAAGAGCTTCCCGTGCACACAGCTGTGTACAGAGTTACGGAAGTCACCTCCCAAACCCCATGTCCTTCTGGAGCCATCATGGAAGCGTTGCCAGACACCACGCTGGAAACTCTGGCCCCACACAGCACTCACCTTGCCAGCTCGGAGATGGGAACGCCATCACCATCAGCACAGGGAGAATCATAACGCCATCGACCAGCCTGGAGCTGCGGAGAGGAGAGACACGAGAGCTCTGTTCACTTCCACTGCTGGCTGAAAATGCAACCGCCCCAAAATCAGCACTCAGCCATGCCTTCCATCAATTCCTTACACAAAACACAACCCAAGGTTGATTGGTCTCCTTTTCAACGGTGTCTTGTTTCCCAAGTCACTTCCTTCACTTGTAGAATTCATGCATTTACTGCAATTTCTTTTTAGATTCACAGACATCACACGCAACTACCGTGTAGATACAGAAGCTTGCAGTAGGGAAATATGAACCCTCCCAGTACCAAGCAGGAATGTAATACAGACAATACATTCTTCAAACCAGTTATGGAAAAGTTAAATTACTGTGAATGGAGAAGATGGTCTGTAAAACTGTATTATCTGGGCTTTGAGGGGAAACAGAAAAGATCTCCGCCAGAAAACTCAGAATAACTTCCATTCACCAGCAAAAACCATCACTGGATGGCAAGAAAAAGATCAAGATGTATTTAAAGGAAGATGCTGCTCTCTAAACTCTAAAGAGTAATTTCCCAGTTTAAGTTTCTTCTCCAGGGATGTTCCTTTTGATGGCTCAAGCCCATTTCCCTGCTGCTGAAGACAGAAACTACACCTTGTGCAATGGCTGAGGCTGATTCCAGCATAAAGCAGAGGCACATGCTCCCTCTGAAACAGGAAATAAAGGAGTGACTCTGCCTCTGTATTTCCCATCTTTGCCATACTTGGTCTTTACAAGAAAATACCAGACCACTCTTTACTCCACTTTTTACTGTGAAACAAGGCTTCTAAAAAGAAATTTTTCTGCAGTTTCTTAAACTCAGTTCTCTCAGGATTTAACCCAACAGACAGGGCTGGTGACTCGGAATGGTTTGTCTGTCCTGTGCTGGTTCCTACAGAGACTCTCTGGCCTGGTCACATGCCACAGAATTCCAGCCAAAAGCAGCAGCGAGCAGTAGGTGCAAACCGAAGTTCCTCTCCTTGATAAGGCACCGAGCCATTACTCCTTACATGCAGGGATTTGTCTTCATTTTCCACATTTAATTCCAGTGGCGAGAGCCGCTAGAGGGCATTGGGAGCACGGGCAGGGATCCCAGCGCTCAGCGCGCAGGGATGCGGTGATCCTGGTGCTCCACACCCAGGGATGCAGGGATCCCAGCGCTCCCGGACACACTCCAAACCCAGGGATGCAGGGATCGCAGGGCTCCCGGGCACACTCCAAACCCAGGGATGCAGGGATCCCAGCGCTCCCGGACACACTCCAAACCCAGGGATGCAGGGATCCCAGCGCTCCCGGACACACTCCAAACCCAGGGATGCAGGGATCCCAGCGCTCAGCGCGCAGGGATGCCAGCGCTCCCGGACATACTCCACACCCAGGGATGCAGGGATCGCAGGGCTCCCGGACACACTCCAAACCCAGGGATGCAGCGATCCCGGTGCTCCACACCCAGGGATGCAGGGATCCCAGCGCTCCCGGACACACTCCACACCCAGGGATGCAGGGATCCCAGCGCTCCCGGACACACTCCAAACCCAGGGATGCAGGGATCGCAGGGCTCCCGGGCACACTCCGCACCCAGGGATCCGAGTGCCCTGTGCCACACCTCACACCCACAGGGGCAGGGATCCCGGAATCCCACGCCATCCCTGTGCACCAGTACTGGACACCACAGGGCAGAGCTGGAGCAGGACACTGTGTCTGAGCTTCAGCCACACACAGGGAAAAGTGGATCATTCGGGTTTAACCTCCTCCTGCAAAAGCACATTATCATTGGAAAACCAGAACCCTGCTGTCAATGGAAAAGTCTCTTTCCAAGTGGCAGCTCCCAGATTTCCAAACAAACCTGCCACGCAGTGCAGGCAAGGAAGCGACCCTGGCTCCTGGGCAGGCCAGCATCTGCTCCAAGGCCAGCTCTGGATTCCACAGGAGGAGTCCTTACACTGGCTTTGAGAGCCGAAATGAACAATAAGCCAAGCACACGGCAGATCTAACACCTGGTGAAGACACCCAACAGAACGCTGGTTTGGGTAACAGAGTTGACAGAACCCTTATGGTTTATAATCATAAAGTCCCAACACTGCAAAATCCACCCTGAAACCCCAATGCCTCTTCCACTTTCACAGCCAATATTGGTCTCTCTCTTCTTCCTAAGAAAACTGCTTCTGTCCTGCCCAATCACTCCCGTATGGCCTGACAGCAACGTGGGGTGAAGTTCTGCACTCGGACTGTCGGGACAGCAGCTGCAAGAAGCCCCAGGGGAGACAAGAACCAGTTCAGACGACCCAAAACACCACAAAGACCCCGCAGGCACCGGCTGCTGGGAAATGGCCCTCAGTCCCCAGTGCCACCGCTGAGCACAGCCTGCGCCAGACAGAGGGAGCCCATTAGGGCAGCAACTTCAGGCTGCATTTCATCTCCATATGACACAGACATGGGAACATGAACCATGAGAGCAGCTCAGACTTTCCGGACGAGATCAGAAGCACCCAGATATCGCTGACAGTCCCGGTGGCCCCCTGCCAAGAGCCCAAGGGCTGTACATATTTTGCATGTACCTCACCAGATTCCTATCAAAAGAAAACAGCCACAATACTGGATCACAGTTGTGCCATCCACAACAGCCACACACGAGCTGCATTCATCAACAGCTGCGTCTGCAGAGGAGAAATGTGCATTTAAAAGCAATAACTCCCAGCCTGCTCTTTAATTGACGCTCACACAAAGGAGGTGCAAGCCCCGAGCAGCCCCACAAAGGCATTCCTTGCGTCGGAGAGCAGCAACCTTGGGCAGTCCTTTCTTACGGCCTGAACTTGCTCGTCAGAATTCAGAAGATGGAAGCCAGCCACCAACTCCATTTGGTACCCACCTGTAAATGCACAAGGCACACAGCCATGCATCGCAGCTCCAAAAATATGTCAAAGTGCCACAGAGAAAAACCAAATCTCTCGGATTCCAGTGACTGCGAACACGGAGAGAGTGAAGGATGGGATACTGGTCCTTCTGTGCTCGTGTACAAAGCAAAAGCACAGCACTGCTGAGTAAGAATAAAAGCACCACGTGAAAGGCAACTACACAGTGTGAAGTGTCCTGGGAGTTCCCCCCGATGAGGTCAGTAACTCTGACATGTTCACAAGAGCCAAGCCCTCGGTTCTTAAAGCAAAGGAAGAGGCAGCAAAGCACAAGTGTCACATATAAAAATAAACCCCTGCTCGCTCTCCCTGCTGGCACACACAAGTACAGGTCCACGTCCTGCCCGTGCCGCCAGCCCACAGCTCCAGCTGGACACTCCACCTGCAGGAATGGCCTGGCATGGGACAAGACACAGTGACGGAGTGGCAGGGACACACACAGGACAACACAGAAGGACAACACAACCACGTACCCTAGAATGAAAAAAGTCTTTACTAGGCAAAGGAGGGAGCCAGAAGCAGCACTGGCCCTTCCTGGGCTCTGCTCCCAGGGAACAAGGGACAAGACAAGGGGAAACAGCATAAAGCTGTGCCAGGGGAGGTTCAGGTTGGATACGGGGGAAATTCCTTCATGGAAAGGGCTGCCCAGCCTCGGCACAGGCTGCCTGGCACTGCCCAGGGCAGTGGTGGAGTCCCCATCGCAGGGGGGATCTAAAAGCCATGTGGACGTGGCACACTGGGTCAGCAGTGGCCTCGGCAGTGCTGAAGAATGATTTGAGTTCATGATCTCGGAGGACTTTTCCAACCCGAAGCATTCAGTGATTCCGTGTGGGCAGCAGAACTCCCTGTGGCTGCAGGAACAGAACACAGAAAGCACTTGCCCCAGTGAAACAGCTCCGGCTGTGTGCAGGTATTGCATCAGTGCAGGGGTCTTGGGCAACCCACTGACAGACACTTACTCAAACAATGAGGCAAGCACAAACACTTCTAAACTGATCTGCAACTTCCCAGCGCCTTTGAAGCCACATGCGTATCTTTTCTGTATCGTTTGTTGCCTTGAGGGGTTAAATAAATTCACCGGGAGGCGAGTACCGAGGATTAGCACTGCCCCATGGAACAGCTTTCCCCTGCATCCAGCAACATCCCTTAAAAACCCTCACTCTTAAAGTCACTGCCTGTGGTTCACTGATCAGGCAGCTGGAAAGTGAGGTGTGCAATTCCACATGTGCAGAGAGCCAGCACACAATGAACACGGGGGTTTGCAGCTCCGGGAATGCTCAGGTTCAGGTTTCACCTCACATGCCCGAGGCACCGCACAGGTATCAGCTCAAGACACTTCGATACACATGAATTACCGTGGCTTCTCACGTGTTTCACATACAAACAAAGGTGTTACTTTATCATGCTACACATTTCCTCGCTGCACAGGTATTGTTACATGGCACACAGACAGCTCCTACCGGAGGGCAACCCTGCATCCTGTAACTGCCAGGGAAGAGGCTCCACTGCACAGCTGCAAAGCTCCTCGGACACCTTCCCTGCAGACACAAGTCACAGCTACACACAGCCTTGAATACCACTCTGCCAGGGCCATTCTGGGTGACCACAAAGTGAGCAAAATCCCCATCGGCATCTGGTGACTTCATCTGTGCTGAGGCCTTGGGCTTAGGAGGCCAGCAGAGCATCCCTGCACATCCTGCTGCCAGCCACAGCACTTTTCCCCGGAATGGTTCTCTCTCCAAAGACACTCTACTCTCACATCTCAGCACAAAACTGCCAATGAAGATACAAACTCTATCCAAACAGAGCACCTGGATTTATCCAGCAGCTGTGCGTAAGTCCCAAAACACAAATATTTTCAACTGAGAGATTTTCGGGAATTGCCTGTAAAAGCTGTTTCTGAATAGTTTAGGAAAAAGGGATTAAAATAACCACACAAATGCAAAATGCACCCAGTAACAGTGACTTAATTTTAACTTCCTCAAAGCCTACCTCTCGGAGCCTTGGCCTGCTCTCCTCCAGCCAGCAGTACTGTGTTTATTCCAGATGTTATCTGTGTGCTGGAGGAGCTCGGGGAGGAACACACAACTTGCAGGGATTGCCCATCACACACTGCTCCTGTTGTATCCTGGTCTGTCCTGACGGGGAAAACGAGGAGGATGGGCACAAACCCGAGCAGCTCCTGCCCCAGCCCCGAGCAGGACCCCGAGCAGGACCCCGAGCAGCTCCTGCCCGCAGGAGCCCCCAGCCCGCGGGGAAAGCACAGCTCCAGCCCCCGGGGAAGCCGCAGGGCCCGCATCAGCCCCGCTCTCCAAATAAACATCGCTCTGCCGGAGAGCTGCGGTGTAATCTCAGCGAGAAACCCAGACACTTGAACTCACAGTCCAAATGAGAGCACTGGCTGCTAATCATTTTCAAATGCTTTTTAGTAACTAGTTAAACATTACATAGCTTGCCTGTTCGGAGTTTCTGCAGAACGCTCCGGCCAACCCAAACAAACATTTCCAAAAACTAATCTTTGGCTTGGTTATCACCAACAAAAGTCCTAATCTTTCTTTAAAAAAAAAAAAAGCTGTTTGGGTTTTTTTACTGGTTTTCCCTGTTTACACAAATTTTAAATACTCATTTCTCTGTTCTGGGCTGCAGAGAAGCCTGGGTCTGATGATGTGCTCAGCTTCCAGTGACCATTGCTCACAGGGGCAAGCCCTGCTGCAAGGTAACAATGTCATCTTGTTCCCACAAATGCATTAATTAAGCAGCGTCTCCCTACAGTCTCAGGGTGTTTTCACACATGCAGGGACCCAGAGAGGTGCAAATGCTTTTTACTCGCAGCCCCTGACGCTATCAGGCCGGATCACTCAGAGCCCAGTCCCAGCGAGGCGAAGGCGCTGCTGGAAGCTCCCTCGGCCACAGCGCTCTCCAGGTGACCCCCCAGCTGTGCTGATATTTCTCTCCAGTCAGGACCCTCATTTGCACATCAATAATCCCAGCGAGATTCCGCAGATTTACCCTGGGCAAACCCGAACCTCCAGAGTTATCTTCACAGGGTCATCACCGCAGGAGTATTCTACTTCTGCCCTTTAGCCCGAGCACCCTACCCTGAGTGCAGTTTGGGGTATTTCGATAAAAATTAGCCAAAACTTTTTTTTTAAATCCATTTCATTGCATTGGCAGAATAATACAATGGTAGCATGACACAGCAAACACAGCCACTGGTTAATAGAACCATCAAAGCTGGAAATACTATAAATAAATATGTATTTTTATTTGTGTAGATATATAAATCTATAAACCTGAGCAGGACAGGAACAGGAGAGGTGCAGAGGAACACAGAGAGGTACCGAGGAGAGACAGGAGCCTGGCTTCACACCTGTGGCTCTCTGCTCAGGGACTAAACTGGGATTAGAGCAGAATTTTTCAAGAGTGATTGGCTGCTACAAAACTGGAAAGGTTAAGGGACATAAAAAATCAGGAGTTCATTCTGCACCCCACTTACAGCTTAAGTGGCCCTAGCCTCAGCCAGACAAAGAAAATCAACCAACATTTACAGTCTCACCTGGGACACTGGTCCAGCTGACATTCAAGCCTGTGACCACAGAGCAGGTGACCATTCCACTCCTTTCCCAACAACATAAAGCCATTTTCCTCAGAGGGAAACTCAAAGGAGTGAAAGTACTTCCCACAAATACCCTGCTATACAAACTGTTCCTACAAAGGGTCAAGAAGCACTAAAGCACTGTCAAAGGCACAGGGAAATAAATTTTGGATACTCTGGATAGTAACTGTCATCAACCTGTCGGCCAGATAACGCTGAAGGAAAGGCCCAACAGTCAGTACAAAAAGGTTTCCATGTCCCTACCACTCACTGCTCAGTGGAAATGGAAGGCCAGGTTGGTCAACAAGGTCAGATCTGACTCCACAGAAATCTTCAGCATTGTCACTCATCTTCTGGCCACAAGACAGACTCTTCTGTGTTTCATGGTCTAGAACTTTCCACTGAAAAAAAAGCAGCGTCAAACCCTACCCCAGGTTCCCAGCAGCGTGGCTGTAATTGTGAGTGCTCTGAAGTTAGCAGGAACGCAGCTGCACAGAGAAAGCAGAAGCTGCCATGTCTGCCTGTGAGCATTCAATTAGGACAGGAATCATCTTAACTTCAGCTGGACTAGACACTAAGGAAACCACAATAAAATGGACTGAGGTATGCAAAATTATTCTCAGAAAATAAGCCAGACTGGGCATGAAAACATCTGGGCTTGGCTTGAGTCATGAACCACATGAGCAAGACACCCCAGTGCTGCCTGCGGGCCCAGGTGAGGAATGTGAGCAGCACAAAGGGAGGCAGCGGCAGTCTCCCACACCCAGATTCCCTTTCTGCGTCTTCCTCCACCAAACCTGCAGCAGGCCCTGCACTCTGACGCGTCCCGCACAGCCCAGGCCGATGGGATTCCTAAGGATGGTGCTTCTGGGGTGTCAGGCAACGCACACACGATCACAGCTGGTCAGCCAGCCAGCTCCAGGCACGCACTCCCACCTCTGAGGCAAAAACAAGGCCACAAAGGGTTAAACCATCCCAGTCCTGGCCTGCGCTGACACGCGTGTCCCGCTGGCCAATGCTGTCCAGGCTCCGAGGATCCCACACTCTGTTACACCAACACACGGCAGCTCCCCTCCTCCCTCTCTCCCAGCCAGACCCTCGTTCCAGTAACTCACACAAACCGAGGAGGACAAGTTTACCCCTGTTCTGAGCAGCAAACAGCCAAGGCTTCGGGCACCAGGACTGCAGCAGCTCGGCTCCCCTGTCCCTCAGACGAGGCAGTGTCAGCACTATTCCCTTCCAGCTTTACAGTGTGAAGGCAAGAGAACTGGGCATTCTCACCAGAACCACTCTCCGAGGCCAGAAAGCCCTGAAGGACCCCACAGCACACGGGAAAAGACAGGCTGCTGACCAGAAACTGCTGCTTCCTAGAGTCAATAATGGAAAAGGGAAAAAAGGAAAGGTTAAGGAGGAAGTCAGCAGAACTGCAGTGATTAATTAAAAATAATCTGCTCATACATTTTAGAAATAAGCCTGACAGGAGGAACAGGTATGAGAGACACACAGAGCATAGTCTATTTATGTACTTAATATAACACGGAAAATGGATAGACTATTATACATATAACCTCTGGACTAATCCAGGAAATCCCTTCTCTGGCCACCATACGTTCTCCTAACAAGCAGTTTCGCACTCTTACTTCAGAGTGGATTGAGCTTGGTCCCTGGAAGGTGCTACCACATCTGGCTCCAAGCTCCAGAAGAGCTGAGAACTGGACGCCCACGTTCCAGGAGGGAGCACACAGCAGGAACAGAGCCTGCAGCTGAGTCTCCTGCAGATGAAATCCAGCACACACATGGCCAAACCACTCTGCAGCTCACAATAAACGGAGGGACAAGCTTCAAAAAACCCACTGGTGCTCCAAGTCAGAGGCCCAGTGTGGGTAAGGGCCATGGAGCCACCCGACCCCAAAAGCATGTTAGAGTGACAGCCCTCCACCTCAGCTCTGCACCCCAAACCCCACAGGCAGCTGCTGAGGGCAGGAGGACGCCGAGGGGGTGTTGGGGGGTTGAATTAACTTTTAACGGGAGCAGGGGGGTTTGCACATCCAAACCAGGCGCTGCTCCCGCGGAAGTCACTGCTCAGTGTCACGGCGGCAGCCCCAGCCCGGCAGCTGCCGGCTCCCACCGCTGGCACCGGGCACTGCCAGCCCGGGACTGCTTTCCAGGGACAGCCGCCCCGCTCCTCGGCAGCGCACGCACCAGTAATGAAGGTTTTATCTCTCCCTTTTCCTGTCAGCTCAGATCCAGACAGCCTGACTCTGTTAACATTAAGAATGCTTATTTTTCCCTTATCCACTATCTCCAAGCCAAAACAACATCTGGAACTTCAGCTTGCCGTACAAAGAGAGACAGATTATAGCTGGAAAAAGCTACACACCAGCTTCCCAAGCTTTATGTGTTTCTGCTTTTATCCGAGCTTCCCACATGTACCTTCCAAAACAGCTCCACAGGGAGAAAAACTGAGTCCTTCACAGACTCCCAAACACAAGGTAAGGCCCCTTCCATTTCAGAACAACCTCAAATGATTATCAGAAAAATAACAGGAGCAAAACTGATAGGAAAGTTTAGAGTAAGAATTTACCATCTGCTCCTTACACAAAAGAGAGGTGACATAGCAGTGACCTAGAAAAGGAAATTAAACAAAGAATATTATTGGTGTGTGTTACTTGATAAAGTAATGGAAGAAAAACCTGGCGCCATTTCAGGCTACATAAAGGTCCTATTTTAACAGGCAGCTGTCTCCAGTGTCATTTAAGTGTGCTTTTTGCTTAGATCATGGTCAATGAATCATGAAAATCAATACAGATGGAAAACATAAAACCACACTGCAGACAGGCTCAGCAGTGGAGCGTGTACCAACTAGCACCAGCCTCGGCTGGAGAGAGACGTGCCAAATAAACACAGACTAGTTTTTCCAACAACATTTATTTAACTCTTAGTAGTTAATTAACAGAAGTCATGACTACTGGTTATTTTCTAACCAGCCATCCCACTGCAGTTACACACTCCAGGCTCACCACCAAAGCTCTGCTCTCCCCCGCGTGTGCCGCCTCTCCCCGGCGCTCCCGGCCTCACCCAGAGCTGGCCCCCAGCCCAGCCCAGCTCCCAGCACAGCCGGGCGCTCGGGGACAGCAGGGCCGGGCCGTGGTGGCCCAGACAGGGCCCGGAGCACCCCTGGCCAGCACAGGGAGCTGCCCACCAAGCCAGCCGGGTGCTGGGCCAGCCCTTCCCCAAGGCCACGCTGCCGCCTGCTAAGCAACGAGAGCTCCCAGAGCAGGAATTTTCATTTCCCAGCCCCCCTGGAGGAGTTACCCCACTGCTGGTCCCGGGCTGCAGGAAGCGGCCGTGCTGCTGCCAATCGCAGCATTATTTTCAGCTGACAATCATGTAAAACCAATTTGAATGGCCAAAGCAGAATGAAGTGTATGTTTTCAGGAACAAACAAAACAAGTGTCACGGGTTTCTGTGTCCGGCATCGGAGTTTTAACATAACACAGAGTGGAACCCAATTAAAATAGTTCTCGCTGAAGGGAATGGGCCGTGTTGCAAGTGGAGGGACAGAGAGCCAACCCCCACATTGTACGGGTGCTTTGACAGTCTCATAGCAATGACCACCAATTCAAACACACAGCTCATGCCAACTCCAGTGAAGCAACAGCAGCATGAGCTCAAATGGTAATTTGCTGCTGAATACACACAAAAACTCTATGCAACACTCAGAAATTAGTCATGTTTTAGCAGATTTTTGCTTTGCACCCAGCTGTTGCTTGTTCCCAAGGCACCTACTCACGTATTAGCCATTTCCCCTCTGAAAAGCAGGATTAACTCACGGCAATGGTACTCAGCAGCAGTGACACTTGGCCCCCCCAGCCGCTGTCCCCGTGGGTCCCCAGCCTGCCCTGCAGCAGCCAGGCACTCCAAAGGAAGCTGAGCACTGCCAGCCAACAAGCAGATCTGAGCTGAATAAACGAATCCTTTATCAATGCTTTGAATACATTATTTTTCTGTCAGTTGGCTGAAAAAAACAGGAATTACTAAATCATCTCCAAAACCCCCAGAATTGACTGAATAATATGAACTCACTTGACAGTGTGAGCTGGTACAAACAGGAGTCACCCCTGCTGATGTGCAGAGCCCTTTGTCTGGAACACTCACCCCAGACACGGACAAGACTGCATTCCTTTGTACCAGAGCTCCGGGCTGAACTGTCCCACTGTGGTCTGACGGCAAGGACTTCCTGCGTGTCCAGGACAGATCCCCTAACATTCCTCATGGCTTCCCAGAGCAAGGAAAATCACAGCCTGGGCTAGCAGAGTTTGAAGCTAAAACCAGCGAGCTGCTATTGTGTGAACTTGGTTGCTGGGTTTGTTTCTCATGAAGAGACCTTTACGCAGCCAAACCAAACCTGCTCTGCCTAGGATTTCCCTGAATCCAGAGCACTGCAGCAGCACTCTCCCAACGCCCATTTCACGACCATGCAGGAAACTGAAGAGTAGCTACCTGCACAAGTTACATGGCAAAACTACTTAACCAAGAAAAGCACTTTGACGACTTCTCTTTTTCTTAACATCACGATCATTCCCACTCACTCCAAGTCCCTCGAGGTCATCATTTGGGGAAGACAAGGGTTGCTGGGCACCAGTTAACACTGACCCACAGATACAAACACACTGCCGCAAGAAACCCAACTGCTGACGACTGAGCTTTAGCTAAGAATCTGCTAAGAGACGGCTCCTCACCCGCAGCTGCTCAGAGGGACACCTATTTTTGGACCTGCAACTGTACATCACCTCCTCCAGCAGCCATAAACCCCACACGTCCCTGCAGCACCCAGCGCTCAGTCCTGTCACTGTCCCCCCTCCACACGGCCAGAGGCAGACAGGCTCCTCTCGGCACCACAGGTAAGCCTGGAGCACCAGGCAGGTCTCGTCTGCAAACTGCTGGGAACACAAATTCCAAACAAGGCTCTGCTCCATCTCAACACAGCCTCGGCTCACCTGCCACCAGGTGAGGAGGAGAGGCCGGGAGATGTTTGAGCAGCTCTGTTGTCACCCATGCAAAGGCCTGAGAAGTCACTGCACCATGACAGAGGTACTAGCAGCACCAGCTCAGAGCAGGCAGAACAAGCCACCAAACAAACCCAAAAACACTGAGTTCCCACAGCCAGGGCTGCAAAGAAATCAAACAGCTTCAAAATAATTGTGTGGTGAACTTCCCAGGGGCAGAGCTGCCAAACGAGCAGTTCTGGGGAGGGCTGGACAAGCCAGAGCTCTGTGCAGGTCTGCGCGGCTCCCTGGGAGAAAGCAATCCCCGGCCACCCGAAAATCCAGCCAGGCTGCTCCCAGCAAGGAACACCACTCTGACCGACTTCAGCACTGTGTGGAGAATTTCCACCCTTCCCAGACTGCTCCAGCACCCTGCACACAGCTCCAGGGGCTGTGCCGTGCCACACTGCCATCAGAGAAGTTTTCTTATCAAGGGTAAGGGCTCCTTTGGACCTTCAACTCTGCTGATGGAGCTTTCACTCCATCATCATCCCTTCCTCCTGTCTCCTCCCTCAAATCCAAAGTCTTACTCTTAGATAGGCACAAAATGACAGCGACAGAATTTCAAAGCACTTCACAGCCCCAACCCTTCCCGGCTCCTGCTGGATAAATCCCCAACACCGAACACAGCCACGGTCGCCTTTCGCTGCAGCCACGCCACCTGAGCAGGGATGGAAGCTTCTTTGGACTACTAACAGGAAAAAAAATAGCTACAGAAGTGCAAAATAAACCCAACTGAGTAATTGTGTGAGCATAATGATTCAAAATTCAAGGTTTAAAACAAACAAAACAAAAAATCCCCCCCACAACCCACACACTTGGAATTTTACTTGGTTTTCTGAAATTTTCAAAACAGCATTTTACGTTTGTATGGGTGGAATATTCATTTCGGGTTTTGGTGCGTATTTAAATGCTTCCAAGTTGATCAAGGTGATTCAAGTTAGGAAGTTGAGTACAATTTAAATAACCAATTTTACATTTGATTTCGTACTTATTTTTGTTCTTTTCCAAGAAAGTTTTAATTGCTGTTGAACTCAAATGAACTTCTTGTTAAGATTAAATACAGGCTTTAAAGACCATTTTTCTCGCCATCCCTCTATTTCAACACCCAGGAACCCAGGTCCCCATTTTTTATGGAAAAGGATACAATTGTTTTGATTATTCACTCTTATAAATACAACATTTTAGTTTATTTTTAAGTGGCAAACAGGCTTACAGTGGTCTGGCTGTGCAAATCCTGCAAGAAAAATGATGGAACCTTTTGCCAGTCAGGCCCGATGATCAGCCCAAGGACACAGGAGCCCCTGAACTGAGCCAGCCAGGTGAGCGGGTGTGGGTGCCCCGGGCAGGGGGGACAGGGCCACCCTGTTTCTCATCTCACGGATCAGCTCTGCTGCTCTGGGAGTCCCTGGGGATGGCCCCACCAGCCCACACTCTGCCAGTGTGGAACACCTGAAACACTCTTTACAAATCTCTGATGTGTTGGACTGCGAGGCAGTGTTCAGTCACCTTTAAACCCTCCTCATGATGCAGCTGGGCTGAGCATTTAGCAAACCTTATTTAGCATTTGCTGTGGGTTTTGTGAGAAACAAGTAAACAAAAACACAATTAAATTCAACCCAAAACAGTTCAGCCATTTGCAGTAATTTTAGCTTCTATACTCCAGATGCACAACCCCGAAGGTGCCGCCTGTTTCTTCAGGAGCTTCAGGGGAGGGTCAGCTCAGCAACGCAAATCTCATTATTTCCTCAAATCTTTCCCAAAAGGTCTAAGTTTTAGCTTGCTAGTTCTTAATTCAGAACAAAATCAAATGCTATTTTTTTGCATGTTTTACGTGGAAAATATTTACTATGTTCCTTTACTGTATTTAAGCATTTTAAATAACTTGAACAGAGAAGTAACGTTGTTTGCGGGTTTTTTGTTTGTGTGTTGTGTAAGAAAGTAGCCTTTCAAGATCAGAGCAGCAACAGAATCTCCATTTAAGATCAGACACTCAAATGTTTCCTTGGTCTCAGGAAACTGACCGAATACTACACCGGAAATCCCACCTCCCTGCTCAGCTCCAAGCATGTTTGCCATACAAGTCCATTTCCTTTGCCCTGTTTCGTGACACAGTAGCCACCGTGCCCTCCTGACACATAATTGCCTCCCAAAAAGAAGGTAACACGTTAAGCAGTTTTTTCCTTCAGCTGTGCTCCTAAGAACAATTTGGGTGAAACCTGCAAGCTGCGCCAAGCTGCCAGCTAACACTCCCAGACATCTTTCAAACGATTATGACATGCAACTGTTTTTAGCTTGTCCAACATTCATTTTTAATTAACATGCCATTATGAACTCAAGTTCAGAAGAATCCCTCATACACACGCAACCAAACACACCTCTGGGACTGAAACAAGACCAATCATGGCAAAAAAGCCCTAAGATTTTTGGAAGAATATTTCAGAACTTTGAGGAAAAAACCCACATTTGGTATCCTCTCCCGCTGCTGGCACACGAACCCCTCAGAGACTTCATTTACAGCCTACAGGTCACAATGTTGTTCACCCCATAAACCCTGCAGCCCCGGTGCCAGGGCCTCTTTCAGCCCACAGGCAGGTGAATTCCTACCAGAAGGCAGCCAAAAGCTACGAGCGAGGCTCCTTCCCTCCCCAGAAAAACGAGGATTTGCCAATTTGATTTGCTCAGTCACCTGGTGGCACACACACCCCTGGAGAAGCACACGCTCCTCTTTCCAGATTTCCATCACAGGCAGGAGAAGCTGTGACGCTGCCTTCAGGAAGGGAACCTGTTGATGTTTTCACACAGGTCTCAAAAGGACCATCAAGTACCGGCAGCGAACACCGCAGCCTCTCCAAAGCTGTTCCTGGCAGGAGCGGCGCGGGCACTCGCAGGAAGCTGCTCCGGCCACACAGGACCGACGCTGCAGGGCAGGAACAGCGACAGCAGAACCCCGCGCAGAGCACGGCAGCCTCTGAATCGCCCCTGCTGCACACCACACTCAAAACACAAGCGAGCTCTCACAACGCCTTTCTTCTGAGGCCATCTGCCGCTGTGCTGCTGGGCTGCAGCTCTATGGACCCGGCCTTGCGGAACAACTTCCAGTTAATTCACCTTTTCCATTTGCTTTAGTCCACTCCCCAGAGCTCCACATCCACCAGATATTTATTTTAAAGCTAAGCCAAAGCCATTCAAACGCTAACACTTCAGGGCCTTCAATACTCCTGCTTGCACACAGGAGGGCCTCTTTTAGAATAAAGAGCATCCACTTTGGGAACTAAACCAACATAATTATAATTGGGCTGCATGTCAAAGTTCTACAAATCCCCAGACTGGAAATAAAGTAGGTTTTACTTCTCACAGATCCTTTGTTACAGAAGGCATAAAACTGCGCTGCAGCCTCAGGAACACCAATTCCTCACCAGAGATTCCAGGAACTGTGTAAGAAAATCGAGCTTCAAAATCCAGTTTGTTGCTCCGGCTCCTCACTGCATGGCATTTTGGCTTTCCTAATGGAGAAACAAGACAAAGTTCCCTCAAAATCCTGGACACTGTTCCACATGAAAATGCAATACATATTTTCTTTGAACGTCTAAACAACATCCAGGATCAAATCCCAACCAAAAAGATGAAGTCAAAGACTTTTCCAGCCATTAAAACAAGCCACTTTTGCATCAGGCATGGAAATATCATATTTCTCTCAGACTTCTGATGCTACTTAGGCTTTTATTTCCATAATTTAGGAACAGTCATATTGATCCACTCATTCTCCAAAATACTACTGTGTCATAAGGAAGGTGTATGGAGGGAAGGGAATAAACAGGGTTGGATTTTAGAACAGGTTTTGCAGAACAACCATGCCCAGGTTTGCTCTAGAGGTATGACACGAGTCTGACAAATGTGTAAAATACCTGCACCAAGACAGAAAAAAACACCTTATTGTTTAGGCAAGCTGGGACATGTTCCTAACATTATTCTCCACTGGAGGCTGATGCAAACACGCCAGGTCCACAAACACACACAAAAGTGTCTACGTGGCATTTCTGGCACATTTGTAAAGGCCCAACTGACAACCAACTAATGAGGGAGAGCAAAAGCCATGCCAAGGGGTTGTTCAAGAATTTCAGAGGTGCACAGGTTGAACAGCAAAAGCCAAGGGCAGGATCCAGGAGGAGAGCCATGGAGGAAAGCCCAAGGAGCCAGCAGCCACCTCCCAGCACCCAGCCTGGGCACTGGAGGAGGGGGCAGCTCGGCCCACACTGCTGAGCAGCTCTCAGGTGCAGCTTTTCCTTCCATCCCACTGACTTGAAATAACTTGAACGCTTCTTTCTGGACAGGGACGGGTTCAAATTATGCAAAGAAGCTGGAGGGCAGCCAGCACCCAGACGATTTAACCTTCACCCTGACCACAAAGGTGCAGCGCTGCTCTCACAGACGGCGTTCGCGAGCTGCTCCGGGCACAGAGCGCTGCCCGGCCGAGCTGGAGGGTTCTGCTGCGAGGGGAACCAGACATCAAAGCAGATCCTGTGCCACCCCGGCAGGGAGGACAGCTCCCCAGCCACGAGATAGGCAGAGATGGTCCCACGCCACACACACACCTCGTCACCCCTAAGAAGGAAAATGGGTGGAGTGAAAAGGCGCTTGCATGGCAATTTTCATCATCATCGTTTCATTTAGACTCAGATCCAGACAGGTTTGGCAACTCAGTCCAAAAATAAACGTCAAGCGGAATAAAAGTTACTTAGATCAATGTTTAATACATAAGAATGAATGTCCAGAAAAGAATTTCCTAAGTTTTCTAAATATTTATTTTTCTATTGTAATCACAATCACCAAGAGCACACACCCCCTCCGTTTTGTTGTGGGTTTTTTTTTAATTCACAAGGATCAGCACTTTTTTCGTGTGCTAGGGGTACATCTCAAATGCTCTTTCTTATTATTTAACTTAAGCCACTATTTAGAAGTCAAATTAAAAATAGTCTTCCCTTTTTAAATGCACAGCTTATTGTAATTCCACTCCTAAGGAGATATGAATTCATTAATTTAACACTCAGACTGGTGCACTCCAAGTTGTACACGTTTTTGTTCTGACATCAGAAAATAAGGAGTAGCACACAGCACAATACTACAAGACTGACTGCCACAAACTCCATTGCTAAATCCTCCTCCTGATACCGAAATCAGCTGGAATAGTCCTTTTTTTCCTCTTTTTTTTCCCCTACTGGTTCTACTCACTTTTCATATCCTGTGCACATACTTTTATATCTTTTTATCTTTTTTGCCAGTTGGTCTTTAAGTTCTATTCAGCAGCTTCTGGGGAACAGAAAATTTTCATTCTCTATGTTGTTTATCACTCCAGCCTGGGATTTGCCCAGCCCATGCCATCAAAGTCGGTGTTTTAGCAGGCTGCTACCCACAACTGCAGCTGCAGCAGGCAGTTTGCTCTCCAGCAGCAGTAAAGGCTGCAATTTAATGGACTAAAAAAAAAAAAAAAATATTACTCCTTGTGACGTCAAGAAGAGTTCTAATGAGAAATATGGACGTGGAACATGGACATGGCTTTTGCCAATAACCAACCTGCAGGGTATCACCTATCTTTGCTCTAACATAAGATTATTATAACGTAATATGATACAAATAATGTTCTCTTAAACCAAACCATTATCTTTTCATTTTGTTTTTGCTTTTAAGATTCAGCCTTAAAATGACTTAATTGTTGCAGTCCTCCCACACAAATACAAGAGACGAGTTTATTGCAATGGTGAGCCCTAAATAGCACAGTCTGGTTTGGGCTGACTAATACAAACACGCATTTTGTTTAATTTTACATTTGTTCCTAGGGAGATTTTGCTCTCCTCTCTTCCACCTCCCGTTCCTCAGCACCTGACAGCGTGGGACACCACCCGCCTGGCGGGCTGAGCAGCGCGGGCAGCCTGGGGGACAGGCTGGCCACTGCTGGTCACCGTCCTGCAGAGAAGGGGGTCAGGCTGCATGCGGGACTGCCCAAAGTGTGTGTCCGAGCAGGTCCTGGCGTCACGGCCGGAGCCAAGCACCAGCCTGCAGCCAGGACGCCTGCAGGGGCTCTCCCTGGGAGCAGACCACAGTTGCAACAGACCACGGCATGTCCAGCAGGCCAAGGCACACTGAACACTTCCACAGTGCACACTCAAGCAAGGCACCAGCCCTCGCAACCACACCGAGGCAGCTCAGTCCTCTGCGTCTGCTCAGCCACTCACACCCCCAGAAATCCCTCCTCAGCACCAGCACAGGAAAAAACCTGGGAATCAACCCGGGTCAGAAGTGACCTGGCAAAGGCAGAGTAAGTTTTAACCAAATGAACGCCTTTTGCAGTGTATCACACGGCCAGAGATGCCAGAACAGGAGAAGGAACAGCACATGGAGAAGGAGGAGCAGGACTATTCACTCCCCTGCCATTAGCAGCTGGCAGAAAGGTCTGTGCAACCACAGCCCCAAGTGCCTCAAACCACGGAGGCAGGAACCCCGGGCCGTTCGGGGCAGGGCTGGAGGGGCCTGCTGAGGCACACCGGCTCCTGAAAGCAGGGATCAGCAGCTTCCAGGACTTCAAAGCGAAGCCACTTGAGCCTCGCAGCTATCCGCCCAGCCAAAGGCGGCTGGCGAGGCTGCCAGCCCGCTCCTGCTGTCACAGGATCCTTGCCAGGCAAACTGCAGACCTGCAATTAGAAGAGGTGTTTGTTGGCCTCTCCTCTGCAGCTCATTAGCAGAGGTAAGGGTTGCAGTCAGAACAAGAAAGTCCCGACCTCCAGCGAGCACGGCTCACTACAACTGCTCTGCAAGACAAGGAACAAGTCCTCCTACCAGTTTCCATTCAACAGGATCGTCTGTGGCTTCAGCATGCTGAGAAGGAACATTCCAGGCACTTAGGACAGAAGGTAAAGTGTTGCAGCAACACATCTTCTGTAAAATGGCCCAGACAGCAGCTCTTGGTGTTCCCCCTCACCATCCTCTATCTCCATCGTGGTCATTTCAGATAACACAAATGACTCCAAAGGTAGCCTTGGACAATCACCAAACTGGAGATCTGTTTTAATAAGCTTTTATTAACAAAGCCAGAGCCTTCCATTCCCTAAAGCAGACTGGAGTTACTCTACAACAAGCTCCAGACACTTCCAGATGCATCTTTGCAGCAGCATCCTGGGCAGGGAACAGTGACTTGGTGTGACCCAGCCAGGAGTGTTTCAGAAGGGGAGAGGCAGTGACAACAGGGTGTCTGGGGACGAGAGCCACTGAGTTGCCTCTGCACACCGACACCACAACCAACACCACACACCCCTGACCAGCAACAGCCTGACTCCACAAGAGCCCAGGAGCAGCTGCTCAGGAAAAGCACAAGGACACAGCACACAGGGTCATTCCTCCACCCTCCTCTGCCCCCAGCCCCACGCTTCCCAATCGGAGGTGAATTCCCAAGCCCAAAACTGCATCTGAATCACTGCATTTACTGGCGCCCCGCAGGCCACCAACAGATTCAATTGTTTGTAAACGAAGAATGCCTCCTGAGCGTCCCACCACGATTGTGGTGAGGTTCTATAGCTTAAACAGGCACCACACAGAAACTGCTGGTCTTCATTTTAAAGCTGCCGACAATTGATTACGCCTGGTATTCCCCATTTCTTACATAATAAGAAATTACGTAAGATCATCACTTCCCATTTGCTCATGCCAATTGTGACTCTGAGACCTCTACAGTATTTCCCTTCAAGCATTTCTCCCCTTAGCAAGCCAGTTCATTTACACACCACCTCACACAGCCCTGCAAAACCAGGCTGAGCCAACCTCACGTAAAACTAAAACAGGTCCCAAGCCTGAAGAATCTGTGGAGCTGAGGGACACTGATTATCCCAGCTGCTTAGGGACTCACAGAGCCTTTGTACTGAAACAGAACTCCATCCCTTGAGACACGGGACCTTGGGCTGGGGGGCGTCTGAGGTGTTTCAGAGCTGGTGGCGCAAGGAATGCAAAGCTTGTTCTCACCAGAGCTGGCAGAATCGTGTGTCCAGGAGGCCCTGGGCCCAGCACGCTGCCGGACACAGCCGGGCATGGCCACCACGCCGCAGAGTGACCGACGGGCACGGCCAGCGCTGCTGGGGCACAAACAAGGTGAGGCACTGCATGAAAGGCAGGAGCACATCAAAAGAGCCCTGTGAAAGGGAGCTACGCTACCTGGCGGGCTGTGATCCAGCACCTGATGCTGACTATTCAGGAGCAGATGAATCATGAGGTCAGCTCTGGCCTTCCAGGGGAACGCCGGCATCTGAACTGCCAGCAAAGGGCAGCGGCACCTGTGAACGCAGTGCTGCTGTCCCCACACAAAGGAGCAGCTGTGAACTTACCCCACGAGGAGCACGGGCACGCTCCTCACGTTCCTTCCAAAACAGCACCCCATGGAGCTCGTGGCAAAGGTGTACTCCGGTGCCACCTCATCACTGCAGTTCCTTCTCTGCGGATCTTCCTGCCAGAGCAGAATTTTGGGAGTGTGTTCTGAACAACCTCGATCTACAGATGCGAATCACTCTGAGACAGGAACCTGTGGGCGCTGTACCCCCACAATTCCAGGGGACCACACCTTAAGGAAGGGATTCCCATCACCTGAGCCTGGGTCACATGCAAACTCACAGCCCAGCGTAATGCAGAACACTACTGCACTGCAACCATTTGCTGCTATTGGTCTGCACTTCCGTGCTTCTGAAAGCATTCCTCTAAAACCATGTTTTGGCTGCAAACATAGTGGAAAAAAAAGGAATTTCTTGAAAGTATTTCCATGGAATTCCATACATTCTGTAGTCAACAACATTTTATAAATTTGTGATCCCAAAACAGTTTTCAAACACATGAGAATTCAGCTTTCCAACATTGCTAGAAAACACCATCATTCCTGATTTTTACAGATCCGTACAGGTGTGTACAGGACAAAAATGCTTTACACCCCCAACGTGTGGCCACAGAACTCATCCACAGCAGTGCTCAAAGGGTGAGGATTTTGACAGCATCAGACATCTCTGTAACCAAGACGCTCTTACACTGTCTCAGTCCTGACCACCCTCAGGTCCTAACGCAACCGATCCATCCCCGAATCCACGCGCACACCCGGCTGAGGCCAGCCTGCCATCCACCTCCACGACATCCATGAATCCTCACACACAGGGGCACTCAGACACGGCCCACGTTCAACACCACCACTGCAACCTGCTGGAGCTCCCCACAGCTGCACGGGGGAGCGGGACAAGTCTGTGACCTGTTCATACACAGCAGAGCAGGTATCGAGATGCCCATCTGAGAGTTCCAACACCAAGAATGTAAATGAATTCAAGTATCTTTTTTCTGGCAGGGACAAGAAGGGCTGAACGGGTGCCTAATTATTTCACAACGGCTGTCCCTAGATCCTATTTTAGCATCGGGCTTTCATTAAATTTAAGCATGACTTCAGAGTACCAGCTGGCTGGAAAAAACAAAAACCACAAACACAACCCACCCACAACACCCCACGGGTGTTCTTTCCCCCGCCCATGTTCTCTTCCTACCCTCACTGAGGGCTTGGAAGACACAGGTTCCATTTGGAAAGCCAGCCTCAAAAGCAGATAAGTTCTGCAGGAAATGGCTATATTTAGCCCTCCCCTTTCACCTCAGCTCCTCCACACACTTGCATTCTCCTGCAAAAGAATCTTTCTACTCGGTGTTGGAGGTGATCTTTAGCAGGTCACCTCAGCAGAAAAAACGCTACCAACTTCATATGTGTTAGGAAGAGCGTAAACAATCACCAGAATACCAAATATTCAGCTACCAAGGCACACAATAAAATCCTCCCGTCTCAAAGTGTGTTGAATTGCAAGCTCCAGGAGCACAGTATGGCCAAAATCCCTTTAGGAGTGGTGCCCATGGAGGGCGAGGCTGAACCTCTGCTCACACCACCCGGGTCTCCACCGATCCTTCTGCCAGTAACCAACACAGCCATGCTGTTCTCTGCAGAGTACAAACGGGAGGCAACAACCCCTACAGCTCTGCAGGCAAAATACTTCCCTAATAAACAATCTTCTGAATTTATTTCCTAATAAATAAATCATAGAGGAAAGAGTTAGCAACAGTTCCTGGGCAGTGGAACTTGGGCAGAGAATGACGGCGACACCTCTGGAAACATCATCAGCACCAGGTCAGTAGGATTTCCCTTTTCCAGCTTGAAACTTTGAGACACGTTGTAAGACTTATAAGTAAAAATATATAACGGGGTTTTTTCCCCTCAAGCTGTTTCATTTAAATAACAGCCTCGTGTGACATAACTCTGTCCTAACCATGATTTAGGCCTGTAAGAGCTGATTATTTACAAACTGAGAAGGTTGAGGGGTGAACTCAGTCACAGCAACAGAGCTTAAAGTTTGTCCCAAAATGAAGACAGAACCAAACACACCTCTCGCTCGGTGTGAGGGGACAAACAGGCAGCGATTTACAGCTAGGAACCGCTCGGGTCCTGTGCCACTGGGCAAGCTGCACATACCCACCCCCCAAAACAGAGGAATGCAGGTCTTATCCCAGCAAACAAATCCTGAGGGAAAGCAAACCTCTGAAACCACTGCACACACTTAACACCTCCTGGGGAGAGCACAGTGCATACAGGAACTTTTTGTTCCCTTAAAACAGATCTCTAACACCTCCTCCTCCTCAAAAAAAAAAGTTTCGGCCATCAAAGGCCCCAGCCGTGCACTTGAGAGCTCTCCACAGCCAGGACTCCAGCTTTCCCATTTCAATTGCAAGGCACCCCAGCACTCTTCAAACAGCTCCAGCCCTTCAAGGACAGAGCTCCGAGAGCATTTGCAAAGTGCCTGCTGCATTCCAGGTCACCAGCGTCCCTCTGAAGATGAGTATGAGGATCACAGCAAAGATCGTATTACAGGAAACAAAAGAAAAGTGAAGGTTTAAAAATAGACTTGTCATTGCCCACAGCGAACTGCTACAGCCACAGGAGCCTTCCTAAAGGAGAGGCTGAGGTGGGCTCAATGCAGGCCATAGAAACACATGAGATTTGGAAAAGGAATCTGTTCTGAGACCTCAATGCATCGTTTTCAAGAGTGGTTTTGTACAAAGGTGCCAGTTCTGCAGCTCCACGCAGAACCTGGAAGTTCCCACCAGTAACATCATCCTGGGGCACCGGTGCCTCCAGCACACCTACACGAACCCCAAGCCTTTGAGAACCGGGTGAAGGTGAACTGCTCTCTGAATTATCAGAAAACAAAGTGGTTTGGTTTCAATTTAGGTAGAGATACTGCTAGAAATAAGTTATTTTAGCACTTTTTACAGATAGAGTTGGAAAGACTCCCCTTCTATACTCATGGTGCAGATCTCACAGGCCAGCAAGCCGGCTCAGCGCCTCCAGGTTAACACAGCACAGCTGGGCGGGCCGGGAGCGGCTGCGAGCCGCGGGACTGTCCTGGGAGCCCCGGGAGCGGCTGGGAGCCCCGGGAGCGTCCTGGGAGCCCCGGGAGCGTNGGGAGCGTCCTGCGAGCCCCGGGAAAGCCTGTGAGCCCCGGGAGCGTCCTGCGAGCCCCGGGAGCGTCCCGTCCCCCTGAGCAGCCGGAGCCCGGCAGCGGCCAGGCCAGGTGCTGCCCCCGGAGCCCGGGGCGGGCTGGCCGCGGCTGGCCGGGCTCAGGAGCCGCCGTCCCCCCGAGCAGCGGGGCTGGCAATGGCACAAACACCATCGGCA
>VYZT01058113.1:45643-112170 GCA_013400735.1 Pomatostomus ruficeps | reverse complement strand
GTCCCGGGGAGCCGAAATCCCGAGGGGCCGAATGCAGAGAGGGACTCTGGGCAGTCACACTCACAGAATCCCAGAGCGGGTCAGGCTGGAAGGACCCCAGGAGTCACCGGTGCCACCCCCTGTCCCAGCAGGGCCGTCCCGGAGCTCAGGGCACGCGGTGTCCGTGTCGCTCTGGAATGTCCCCGGGAGGAGACTCCAGCCCCTCTCTGGGCTCTGCTCCTGCTCGGGCACTGCCAGGGCCTCACCTCCATCACAAGGAGAAAATTCTCCCCAATATCTAGTCTAATTCCCAGTATCTCATCTAAACTTGCACTTTTTCAGTGCCATCAACAAGAATTGGACTGTGGGTCACTTTCCCCAGCTTCAGGGTACATTAAGGTCACCGTGATGCCAACAGCCTGGCTCTGGATGGAGCTGATGTCCCTGTGCCAGCTGCACTAAGCCAGCATCACCGAGGTTCCTGGAAAGGCACAGGCTTCCTCCTAAGTGGGAAAATGAAGCGGATTTCCAGAATAACTGCATGTAATTACTGTCAGCAGAGCTCTTACATTATGACGTGATGGATTAATGACATGACATCCCACATTTTAAATAAGTCTGAACAATCCTGAGCAGAACAAGTACATGAGAAATTCCCAGATATTATTGACCTGATGCTCCCCATGCGTTCTGACCAGCCCCATGGCACAGGGCGTGTGCCCCAGCTCTGCTCTGCATCTCCGCAGTGCCAGCAGCCAGCACAGGTTCCTCCGTGGCCAGGCACCGAGGGGCTGTGCAAGGTCAGCCACGAGCGGTGTCTTTTCCACCCTAACAAGTCTGTGGGATGGTGCTCCTGTGTCCCAAGGGACATGGCTGAGCTTTGCCTCACTTCCCAAGCAGCGACGTGAGCATCTGCAGGACCAGAGGTGAGGAGCTTGGAGGAGCAGAACAGAAGATGCGGAGATGTAGCATGAGCCAGGCTGGGACAGCACGGGTGGCAATCCCAGCTGTAGTGCCAGGGCAGGAGGCGAATGCTCGTTCCCTCGGGAAAAGGCAGGTGGATGGAGGGTTTGGAAAGTGCTCCCAGTGCAGCTCCTTTGTGCACACAGCCCATTTACTCACCGCCCTCCAAATGGGGCCAGGATTTGACTCACTATGAGTAATAGGAATGTTTTAAACAGAGAAAAGAATACTAATTCCCTTAAAAATACAAATAGGTCTACATTTGGCTCAACAGCACAAGGCCAGTGATTTTCCACAGAGTACTGCCAAGTAGCTGAATGTGACATTCAAGTAGCTGATGTGTAGGTGTTCCTCGGGAGAAAATACAGCTCTAACGAGGACCATTTTCCAAAAGAGAAGACTAAAGGCTGGGTATCTAACACAGCTTTCCAAAATTTAACCAAACAGCTACATTTCCAGAAGTGCCAAGTTCCCTTGAGGCCCCACAGGTGGTGTTGGCAGCCAACACTTCAGAACTCCCACCTGCTTATTTGCAGCCCAGAGCACTTGTGACGGGAGCAGCCCGTGTGGTTCTCCGAGCTCCCAGGAAGGGGTGACGCTGTGGGGCTCAGAGCCACCTCTCGCTGAGGCCTGCGGGGTTCCCAGGAGACACGAGGAGCCGCATGGGTTGGGAGCACTTTGCATGGAAAGGTTTCTGCTTTACATCTGGTAGAAGAATATGAATTTTGGAACCTGTCATTGAGTAACCCACGCACGGCTCACCAAGGGACAGCTGTTGCTAAGTGCTCATTCACAGCCACAGGAGGAACCAGTGCTGGGAACTGGAATTAGGCAGCTCCAGCCCACAGCCTCCTGTAACTGCATCACATACAGTTTACCTGCCACTGATTTCTAATTAATAGCGAAGCAGAGGCAAGAATTAGGTTACTGAAGTAATGTCAGCATAATCTATAAACAGGGCTATTTTTCTGTTCTTTTCAATGCCGCTTCTTATTTATCATCATAAGCATCCCTACAAATAAATTTGCTTTACAAACAGTGCAGGGTTTTTTTCAATTATCTTTTCCATAAGTAACATGATTGTTGATAGGAAATTCCAGCTGTAAGTAGAATTTTATCCGTAATAATGTTATTTGGGGAGAAAACCGGGGCTGCAGTCTGAGAGGGATATCAAGACAGGGTTTGGGTTAGTGGCTGGCAGTGCCATCTCAGAGTCAGAAGTGCCAGTTCTGGCACTGATGGCAATTTGGGGAGGATCACAGGGCTGTCTCTGTGCCACAGTGAGGGTGGTACAGCACCTGGCTTGTCAGGTATTTTACAGCCCCCCAAGGAAAGGTGGGGTGGGTTCGATGGGGGTATTCTTACATGGCTGACTTTGCACGCCAGAGTGTGGTTAAGTTTAGGGTCTTACAGTTTCTGGCAGGAGAACCTCATGATGCTCTTTCCGTGCTGGGGAGCAGTCTGGAACTTCTTCCTGGACAATATTTGCATTAATGAGGTGTAATAATGGCGTGTCCATGTGAAAGGAGCACTGTGGGCACAAATTGCCACCCACAGACATCAGAATGAACACAATAATGTTATGCAAATTCCATGGTGTTCAGAGGTCTGTGGGCCCCAGAACACAGCGCACACAGAGCGTACCTTGAGCTGTGGGGCAGGTTCACCCTGTCATCCTTCCACACAAAACCCTCCCCAGACAGCAAGTACAGCAAAATCAGGCTTCTCTGTTTTGAAACAATTTCCATGGTAACTTGAACTGCCTTGGTTCTTCATAAATTCTGCCTCTTCTGGAGCAGCTGGGATTCAAGTCGGAGCACTTTGCAATGCTCTGGGAGTGCAGAAACAGCTCACACAGCTGAAAGATGCCACAGAGGAAATGTTTGGAACGGGGGGCTGCTGGACCCCAGACCCATCCCCTCATTTGGTGAAACCATCTCCCTTTAGAGTCCCGTGCCTTTTCCAGCTCTGTGGATCAGTGAGCGTTCTCCTGGACAAGCAGAGGGGAGCAGGCAGGGCTGGGGGTCCGGCCCAGGCCTGCAGCACCACACGGGGAGAGCCCTGGGGACAGACGGAGCCCAACAGCAAAAAACACCACCAACAAACACTGCTATTCCTTCTAAAATACACTGCAAAATATAATTTTGTTGCAGCACACAAAACGAGGCTGTGCATGACAAAGCCAACCTGATAATTGCCTTCAGAGCCGCTGAGGTTTTTAACTCTTTAGCATTATTAACATCAGCACATAAAGACTTTGCGTTTATGCTCGAGGTGAGCTGTGGTACAGAAATAATAATCCAGGTGACCTTCCAAGCTGCTGCTTGCCATGAATTATTTTCTTCTGCCTTGAGGAAATTTCTAAATATACATCTGTATGTGTGCATGCAAACAAGCAAACCTGGCAGCTGCAGCGCAGCAAAGTTGCATCACCGCCCCCTCCGAGCGCAGCACTGGTCCGAGCACAGCTGCTGAGAAAACCCCGGGAAGCATTCGGGTTTGAAATCAAAGAGCTTGTTCTAATATTTAGCTGTGATCAATGTGACTGGGAGTACATGTGTTCCATCAGGCGTCTGTGAGTCAGGCGTGTGAGTCACAGGCGGAGCCGCGCCGGGGCCGCTGGAGCAGCCGGCGAGGCCTGTCCGAACAGCTCCGCGGCGCGCAGAGCTCCCACGGGCTGCCCCAGGACACCCCGTGAGCGAGGACAGCTGCCACAGCAGCTCTGGAGAGCCCTCACCCCCAGCACCTCCCACAATTCTCCTTTTTCAGGTCCTTACCTCCTGTGCGTCTTCACATCACAAACCCCATGGACTCCGGGGCGTCGGGGAGCCAGGTGCAACTCAGAGTGAGCACAGAGAGGAGAACCCAGCTCCAAGTAATTAACAAGAATGTATAATTGCCACCAATTCGGTTTTACACAAATTACACCGTATTATTAAATTAAGCAGACCATGTTCTTGCATCTGAGCATTAGCAGCATAACTCATTTTCATGCCATTTTTTAAAATAGCACTGGTAATTAGTCCTGTGCTTTCCAAGCCCATCACATGCAGCGCTTTGTTTTCAGCAAAACACCCACCAAAAAGTGCTCAAGTTCTCTAATTGCAAAGATTCACTTCACAGGGCTGCACGGTTCCTTTCTGCTCTGGGTGTTATTCAGGAACGGCCAACTGGAATTTATTGAAATCATGCCGAAACATAAACGATGAAAACTACTCCCCAGCTGAGGGGGGGAGCCTTTGCAGGCCAAGGTTCAGCCCATGGGAAAACGCCGGGAAGCTCATTTCCATTTCAAAGGCCAAACCCGGGGTACGGAGGAGCTCTGCAGACCCTGGGTGCTGGTGTGACCCACTCGCTGCCCCTCTCAGTGCCCTGCTCCGTGCCAGGCTCATCGTGCTGACCCGTGCCCCAGCAGCCCCTTTCCCACCGAGGCACCACAGCCAGGCTGTCCCCGTGCCCCTCTTGCCCACAGAGGGTGTCCCCAGGGCCAGCCCTGTGTCCCACCGGCCCCGCTGGCGCAGTCGCCCCCTCTCCTTCTGCTTGGCTGGGAAGGAGCTTTTTTTGGCCTCTGCTTCTGTCATCTGGCATTTAAATGTAACGAGAGCTCTCGTTGCTAACATTTATAGCAGCAAAATATTTAAGTTCCAGGGCCTGTAACATATGCTGTCCGTGTCCCCTTGCCAGGCCCAGCTGCAGGCTCCCAGAGCCTTCCCTGCGCTCGCTTCGGGGCCGTGCCAGAGAGCGGCTGACACGCCCAGCTGTGGGCGAGCAGGAGCTCTGGAGAGAGCCACCAGCACCGGCACCGGCTTCAGCACCGGCACCGGCACCAGCACCAGTGCATCCCACAACCCTCCTCAGAGCCAGGCTGCCCAGGGATGCTCCTGCTTCCAGCAGGGAGTAGGACCAAAGGACTTGGGAGCAGAAAGCCCCAGCCCCACAGCCATCTAATAAAGATGTTCCCGGCTTTTGAAAAAGCCTAAAGCACCTTCAGCTGTTACCAAGGAGTCTCTTCTTCCTGCTCCTGTTCCACCTACCCTTCCCTACGGTAACCTCGGAGCTCGGAGAGCTGGTTTGATCCACCTGCAGCAGGGCACAACAGGACAAGGACAGCACTGGCTCCCAGCCTGGCCCCAGTGCCTTAGGATCATCCCAAAGCCACAGGTTCTGGACACACTGGACACCTCAGGGGCTGTGCAGAACAAGAAGAGACTCTTCTGACCCTTAGGGTCACAGCAAGCAGCTCGAGATGCAAACCCCAAAGGCTCAGTCAGACAATACAGAAAGAAGTCCCATTTTTTAAGCTTGCAGGTTTTTGAGCCGCTCTCCAGATCTCTCTCCCTGGGGTTGCACCAAGGCTTGAGACAGTTCTCTGCACAGCAAAAGGAGTAGGGTCAGAGCAGCAAGGGACAGGGCCTGAGCAGCTCACAGGGAGGAGAGGCTGAGGGAGCAGCAGCCACAGTGAGGACAATTATCATCATTTTGTTCCCCTAAAGGAGGCATCAAGTTTATCTTCCTCTCCAGCAGCTGATTAAGAGTCTGGTTAGGGGAAGACAAGTAATTCATCATCTGACTCGGGACAGGGAACTGCAGACTGCTCACTGTGATGCCTCCGGACAGCTGGAAAGGGACAGAGGGAGAATGTCTGTCAGTACGGGAGGGGACAGAAATAACCCAGCAGTGCACCAGAGGGCAGACGGCCCAGCGCAGCCAGCGTGTGCCACGAGACGCTGTTGTATTTAAATAAACCCCTCTGGGAGGGCCCAGGGCTCTTCAGCTCTCTGTGACTCCATGGCTGAGGGTACAGCCTGACTCGTGTCCTTCTCCCGGGTGAGCCCAGCGGGACCCAGCTGATCCGCAGGGTCCTTTCTCGGAGCACAACTCCAACCCTTGGAGCGTTTCTGTGGCCTCCTCTGGGCTCTCTCCAGCAGCTCCAGGTCCTGCTGTTGTTCCCCAGGGCTGGGGCAGCTCTGCAGGTGGGTCTCGCCTGAGCACAGGGGCAGAATCCCCCTGCCCTGCTGCCCGCGCTGGGCTCAGCCCAGGACACGGGGGGCTCTGGGTGCCAGCGCAGGTTTCCAGCTCGTGTCCAGCCTCTGCCCCCTGGCACCCCGTCCTGTTCCCTGGGGTTTCACCCGCTGTAACTGAGCAAGCCGCGTCCCCGTCACCCGCTCCGCGCTGCTGAACAGCTGGAAGGGGCTGGCCAGGGGCTGGCCGCGTTCTGCCTCTGGGAGGAGTCTCAATGACGCCACCAGACAGAACAGGGGAAGGAATTCGGTCTGCGCCCGCTGCAGGCAGAAACGTTTCCACGCAAGGTGGCACCTGTCTCCTTCCTTCCAGTCTCGAGCCGGAGACGCCGAAAGGCACCTGGAAATATTCTCTGAAAATTAACTCCTGGTAAAGGGGATGCAGAATCTGTCATTAATCCCCTCGTTAGCCACCGCTTTTCCCTGGTCAGGCACCGCAGGAATTGCTGCCACAGGCAGCGCTGGGGCTGGACAGCAAGGAACGGGCAGGAGGGATGGGGTGACAGCAGCTCCACTCCACGTGCCCGGCTCTGGGACACACGCACATGCTCTGGGACACACGGACATCCACCCGGAGCCTCCCAGCGCCAGCAGGGTCCTGGGAGCTCAAAGGGATCCCTACCCACTCCCCACGTGCGGCACTGCACATCCCGCTGCAGATGGACGGAGGTTTATGTGCTCCAGATCTGCCCTGTGCTTTATCTGACAGAGATTAATGCTCTGTGACTGCAATTTAAATCACAATTAAGGCATTTTAGAATGTCTCTTAATACACTCTGCAGACCAGCAAGCTCTGCTGACACATGAGCTGCGTTTCCATTCCCGTGCAGGAGGCTGGAGAGGCCTGCCTTCCACTGCAGGGTTTGCTGCTGATCCCGACCTTTCCCCACAAGGAAAATGCACGGGATTGTTGCACATTAGAAATGCAGCGTAGCTAGGACAGCTCTTGCACCCAGCAGGGAGACGGCAGCACCACTGGCAGGCTGAGGAAGGAACTGGGCTGTCCTGCCCTGTGCCCCGGTACCTGCACAGAGCCCACCAGGCACCAACAGGACCCCTCGGCCAGCAAGGGCCGGCACGGGGATGGTCCTGCTGAGCACCTCCTCTGGCAGCATGGCCAGCAGAGCCCAAGGTGTGCACACCTGAGCACAGTGGCCTTAAACCTTAAAAACCTCGGTGAAGCATGGAGGTGCCAGATCCCTTACTTGCATCAAGGTCCTTGGTCCTCAGAGTTGCAGAGAAAGGCAGGGATGTGTCTTGAAGGCTGCAAGAAACCACTTTGATTTTTGTGTGTCCACCAGCGGTGGGGCACACGGGCAGGAGGGCAGCTTTGGGGGGCACAGGGTTGGGGCTCAGCCACCCAAACCTCCACATGGTGCCTGATGGGAAATTGTTCCTTGTCCTGTTCCTGAGACGTGATCGGGCTTGACAAGCAGCCTGGCTTTATGAACTGTGCCGGGCCTTGCGTCATTTGCCTTCTTGCGGCCGAAGTCTCCTCCCAGCCCTCCCTCCTGCCTGCACCCACAGGCACCGGCGGCTGCAACAGGCACCCACAAGCCCAAAGAGCGAAAGACGAAAGGATAAAAATACCCATGTAAGAAAAAGAAAAGGAGAAGGGAAAAAAACTCAGGCACCATCTGGATTCCAAGCCTGGAGAGCAGAGAAGCCCTGGGCAGGAAGGGAGCAGGCAGAGAGGGGCTCCCTGCAGGTTCCAAGAGCCAGGGAGCGCTGCCGATTCTGTGTCTGCTCCCACCACAGCCGCTCTCTGGAGCCACGTCCCTGCCTGTCCCCAGGGCGAATCCCACCTGCCATGGGCAAGGCTGCAGGGAGGGAATGGTGGAAAAGTGACTCGTCCACAACTCTAAGGAACATTCCTGAGGTGGAGTGGCGGCACTCTCAGCCCCTCCTGTGGAGCCCCATGGGACTGGCAGAGCAGCAGCTCCCGAATAAATCCTGAACAGCGGCGCAGGTCAGGCAGCTGATTTCTGCCTGAAATAAATGGCTTTGCGGCAGCGCTTCACCTCAGGGGAAACATGTCCTGACAAGCTGCAGTTACTCGAGTGCCCCGAGGGTTTGTGGAGCCTGGCTCCTTTGGAGAGTGTTTTACTGACTGCTCCCAATGCCAGCAGCAGCTTTATACCAATAATAAACAAGGCAAAACGTGGAGCCAGAGCGAACAGCTGATAAAAATCCACATTTTGCTCCCTGTGTTGGCTTTTCTGGCTCGGCAGCACGGGGCGGGTAAGGGGAACAGGAAATCTTTGTGCTGCTGGCACGTGGCCTCGCTCCTGTCAGGTAAAACACTCCCCGGTGCTGCTGCTGCTCCCTAACGCCGACTGCCAGGAATTATCACTGGAGGAATGCACAAGGCATCGCTTGGAGTGTGAATGTTCATCAGCGCTCTGCGGCTGAGCAGAACCGAGAGGCCGAGCACAGGCACAGGCGCTGCCGGCTGGTGGCGGAGCCGCTCACCCTGCACGGGCACCACCTGTCCCTCCTGCCCGGCCCGGCCCGGCGGCACGGACAGGGCTGAGCTCCGGGCTGATGGAATCTCTCATCCATCGGCAGCTCGGGGGGCTGCAGCAGCGGCGGCACCGCGGGAGGGAAGGCGGAGACGAGCCGAGCGGAGAAGGAGCTGCAGAGCCCCGGCAGGGCACGGCGGGTGCGAGCGCCCTGCCGCGCACAGGCTGCCGGCGCTGTCTGTTCGAAAATAGCATTTACCATGACAAGAGGTGTCGGATGGGCGCGGGAGCGCTGGCTCTCCCCGGCTCTTCCCTTGCCGAGAGCCTGTCTACAGTGCCATATGTTACTCTGCCGTATACTTCATCGTGCTTTATTTGTCATCCTCGAGCACATATGGTAACAGCTCCACTGCCTGGCACTTGGAGAGGCTGGATTTAGCTCTGAATCAGGCACAAACAAACACTCACTTGGGGCACTGCTCTTTGCTTCTCACCATCCCCACCTCCCCATGCTGCCTCGAGGAAGAGAAACAGGCAGGCAGCTGGGCTGGATGAGCACTGCAGGTCCCTTTCAACTGAAACCATTTTATTTTAGTATTTTATCCTATCCTATTCCAGCATGCTATTCTATTCCAGTATGCTGTTCTATTCTATTCTATTCTATTCTATTCTATTCTATTCTATTCTATTCTATTCTATTCTATTCTATTCTATTCCATTCCATTCCTGCAGCCTCTGCCATGGCAAGCAAGAGGTAGGAAAAGAACAGCCACACTTCAGTTTGGGATTTACTGAAAACCCTCCTAAAGGAGAACAACCCTGGGAAAAATAATCATGGATGAAGGAACCAAAGGTGAGGGACTTCTCATAGTCGCCAGGCAGGGAGCTGACCTGTGCCAGACAGGCCCTGAAACCTCCATGGCCACGGTGGTGGCCGCTGTCCCTTCTCTTCAAGGTCACTTCTGGGAAGCCAGAAGCACAATCCAGCTGTTTCCCTTGGTGCAATCGTGTTTACTCAAACAGAACGCTCTGGTTCCTTTTACCTTGGGCACAGCAGGGACAAACACCACAGGAACATTGCTCACCCACCAGTTTTCTGCCTGCCATTCCAACACAGCTGTGGCTCCACGAGACTCTGTCCCTGCTCACTCAGCGGGGCCACCCTCCAAAATCTTGCCCCTTTTTCCAGCACAGGGGAGCGCCCTGCCTGGGACTGAGCACCCCGGAGCAGAGGCTTCAGCAGGGCAGGGGCTCTGCTGACTGCCAGGCAGGGATGTCCCAGCTGGCTGTGCTGAAACACCATTTTTCATAAGAAAATATTTAAGAAGTTGTCCATGTGCTTGGGAAAATTGTTTTATCGTGGGATGGTTTGAACCGTGCAGGTGTGCACCCGTCCAGGTGTGCCCAGAAATGCTGTGCCAGGGAAGGCAGGCAGAGAAAGGGGACACACGGGAGCTCTGCCTTTACCAGCCCAGGCAGAGTGTGGGAACACTCGTGTCCTGCCACAGGGTCACTCAGGGGTCCAGCTGTCTGTCCATCTGTCTGTCCGGCTGTCTGTCCATCTGTCCACCCATCCACCCACCATCCTGCTGAACCCTCGCTCCCCGGTGAAGGCCCTGCCCAGCCATGCCAGAGGTGGGTACAGGGCCAGGGCCTCATGTTCCTCCACCAAACAAGACCAGAGAAGGAGGAGAATCCACAGGAAGCCTCAGTCTGATCTCACCTCCCCCAGAGCATTCCCAGCCACCTCTGGCAACCAGCGGCAATCCTTCTGCTTCTGTTCCCCAGACCAGGTAACTCTCACTGCACATGACTGCAAAGCTCTGCACGGAGCCCATGGTGCAATCCACTGAGTGCCTGAAACCACAGCAAACTCACCGAGCCACTTCGGCAGGCAGGAGATGTGTGCAGCCCCAAGGAAACTTTTTCTGTGCCCCTCTCAGAAATCTGGTGCTTTCTGAAAGGGAAAAGAGACTCCAGATCCTTATTCCTCAGGAGTGCTGTGGAGCGTCAGTAATAAGTCATTTTTGGCAGGCATATGTGAACAGCATCCAGGGAGGGAGAACTTCATCAGAGCAGAGAAATCCTTCCAGCCTGTCTTTGGTATGACTCCAGCAAGCCTGAAATATCCCTGAGAGTTCTGCTCCTTCCCCTTCTCACAGCTATCCTGACCCTGTCTTGGGCAAGGGACCCAATTCACATGTTCCCAGGCCACTGGCTTGCAATGTTCATTTATTTTTATGCAGGGGTTTGCCATTTAAAGGGTTTGGATGGGCAGCAAAATGGGCATTTTCCCAGGGAAAGGCCACCTCAGTTACAACTACTTCTGTCCCTCCCCATTAGAGAAGCAGGACTGTGTTACTGCCTGAATGCAGGGTGCAAGTGAGCCCCACACAATGTTCTTCCACCCCGTAATTAATTACCTAGCACTTCTCTAATTATCCGAGCTTCCATCAACAATACCCAGAGCCCAACTGCAAATGCCAGGTTCTGCCCCTCCAGCAGCTGCCGAAAACATCTTCCAGGGCAGGAAGCAGGGCCAGTATCTCCTGTCTGCTCCTGCGGGAGCATCACACACTCCTCCCGCAGCCCCAGGAACACTCTGGCTTCCCTGGATGCTCCTCCTGCAGCCCCAGGAACGCTCTGGCTTCCCTGGATGCTCCTGCAGCCCCAGGAACACTCTGGCTTCCCTGGATGCTCCTCCTGCAGCCCCAGGAACGCTCTGGCTTCCCTGGATGCTCCTGCAGCCCCAGGAACACTCTGGCTTCCCTGGATGCTCCTCCCGCAGCCCCAGGAACACTCTGGCTTCCCTGGATGCTCCTCCCGCAGCCCCAGGAGCGGTCCGCATGCCCTGGGGGCTNTGCTCCTCCCGCAGCCCCAGGAGCGTTCTGCATGCCCTGGGTGCTCCTCCCGCAGCCCCAGGAGCGCTCTGCGTGCCCTGGATGCTGCTCCTGCAGCCCCAGGAGCGCTCTGCATGCCCTGGATGCTCCTCCCGCAGCCCCAGGAGCGCTCTGCGTGCCCTGGATGGGGGCCTGGGCAAGGCTGCCAAGGCTGCCAAGGCACACGGCACAGTCCTGAGGGGCTGAGCGGGGCTGGGCAGACCATGAGAGACAACAGAGCTGCCTGGGCATTGCTGAGAGTGAAATCAGCCTCCCCAGGCCAGGCTGGTGGTCCGGGAGCTGTTCTGAGCAGGACGGGAGCTTGGCTACAGCCCAAATTCCCTTTTTGTGCACCCCAGACAAATGCAGGGACATTTTAGATTTGCACCTACTGGGGAGGCCAGAGAAAGGCTCAGCCAGCAGAGGTGTCCGGGCCAGCGGCGGTGCCAGGCTGTCAGCGTCCTTCGGTCCAGCCCGGGGTAGGAGCACAGCAACGTCCAGCTTGGACAAACCCATCTCCCTGGGGTGCACGTGTGCAGCCATGTGCCCAGTGCCCACCCCACTGGCCAGAGGGCCGGCAGGTCACTGGCCCTGGCCCTAGGGCCGCCAGTCAAGGTTATTGGTGACGCACCTGCCCCAAAAGCCAGTCTGGGAGGAACCATGCCAACCTTGGCACCTGAGCGAACACAGGGAGCGGGCGGGGGAGTGGCCACTGTTGACTTTGGGAGCTGCACAAAGCACAGGAGGTATTTAACCCCCTGCAGAGCCCCTTGGAACCTCTTCTGAGCTCTGAACCTCCACAGCTGAGGACACAGGGAGTGTTTTCCTTACCTTTTTGGCAGGGTATTGCTTTCAGCTGACGCTGGTGGAGCCGCTATGACCGAAACAACAGGTTACTCGGGGTGAGTAACAGGAACATTTGAATTTCTTTCAGTAAGAGAAGAAAAGCATTCTCTGGGTTTCATTTCAGCCTCATTTATAAAACTAACCTTCATTGTTAGTTAGTTACTTCCCATCTCTTACAGCAGGTGGAAAGGGACAGCAAGCTGGCCTCTGGCTGCCTGCAGGGTCTGCACTCGCCCTGCCAGGCAGTTATTTGGGACAAGCGTGAAATCCTGATTTGCTAAGAGCTAAATAAACTGTCACATAGGAAAGAGCACAGCACATCACCCCTGGATACCACTGGCAAAACCCTACGAAGGCAAGAGCTAAGGTTGTCATTGATAAAAATTGATAAATACCGACACATATTTTTTGCGAAATACATAGATATAATAACAGACGTGTCAAAGAGGTTACCTGGAGCAGAAAGACAGCTGGTCCAGACACCACACAGAGCTGGCTCGTCCTTTGTCCCTGTGCCATCCCTCTTCCGACACCAGGGCTGTGTGTCCCTTGCAGGGCTTCCAGGTTGCCCTGTGCCCTCTCCCTGTGGGTACCGCCTGGTGCCTCAGCCCATGTCCTCCTTGTCTCCCCGCAGGAGCGGGCTTGTCCTGGTTAAAAACCCACACCTGGACCTGATGGAGGAGGACGTCCTGTACCACTTGGACTTGGGGACAAAGACGCACAACCTGCCAGCAATGTTTGGGGACATAAAGGTAAGGAGCAGCTCCCCCTGCACAGGCTCTCCAGCTGTGCATCCCACGGTGCTACCGGCCGTGCCGGGCCCGCTGCTGCCAAAGCTCCCGCTGGGGGTGGCGTCTGCCTGCTCAGCTACGGGACTCGGCAGCCCAAGGCAGCCTGGGCAAGGAGCTTGTCTGTCCTTGTTTGTTTTGGGCACAAATCACAACAGAAAATTATCCTTTTAGAAACCTGTAGCTCTGTAAAACCTCCCCATGTTGGAGGACAGACTGAGGAGGCATTCGTCCAAAGCATCTTGATCATCAGCTACTGGAGACAAGGGAAGGAGGATGTCATATCATTTTTGGCTGAGACCTGCTGTCAAAGCTGACTTGTCACGATGGCATCCTCTTCCTTTTCAAACCGGAGCCTTTCCCGAGCCGTGCGGGGGAAGAGCCTCGGTGCCCAGGGCTGGAGCAGCCCGGCACAGCACAGCGTGGGCTCCTGCTGCCCTCTGCCCTGGCAGCAGGACCAGCAGCACTGCCCTGGCAGCTGCACGCTCCTCCTCCTCCTACCTGCAGCGAGCATATTGTCCTCTAGTATGTAAAATTTGTCCTTTTTCCTCTCTGACTTTATGGCCTCTGTGCCATCAGCAGTGCTCACCAATTGCAGTCAGCACTGTTCATAGAATAAATTAACCAATGAGCTCCTCCAACACCCGGGTTTGCTTTGCTATCAGTGGTGATCCTAACAGCTTAAGTTTGCTGAATTATTTCAGATTTCCTTGCCTAGGACTGACACCCAAGCACGTGCAGCTGTACGGCTGCCCAGATCCAGGGCAGTCACCACCCTGGCAGTGACAGCCTGGGTGTCATGTTAGCTCCAGGTTTGCGACCCTCAGCTGTGCCAGTGTCCCGTGCCTGATGGAGAGGAAGTGGCACCTCACTGCTTTCTCTGGGAAGATGAGTCTGGCGCAGCCACATTCAGGCTGACTCGTGGTGGATGTTCCAGCTAAGCACCAACACGCCGATATTTCATTTCCAGTTTGTCTGTGTCGGTGGCAGCCCCAACAGGATGAGGGCATTTGCCCAGTTCATGCACCGGGAGCTGGGCCTGGCGGGCGACGGGCAGGACGTGGCTGACATCTGCGCGGGCTCGGACCGCTACGCCATGTACCGGGCAGGGCCCGTGCTCTCCATCAGCGTGAGTGCCACGCGCGGGGCGTCCGGGGCTGCTGCCGGCAGGGTCCCACAGCTGGACACGTGGGGTCCATCTGCTCCGTCCACAGGGACAGGGCCAGCACGACCTCTCCCTCACATGCCTCCATCTCCCCCCACACCCACGAGCAGGCTTTTCCGCTCTTTTTGTTGTTTGGCCACTGCCACCAGTGCAACCTCTCAGCCGTGGCAAAGCTGCTTCTGTCTGAGCAGCATTCCCCACACCTGCACTCTCCCTTTGCAAAGTGCTGCATTAATAACAGATGTGCACATGTTCTGCTCAGCTCAGTTTGGGAGGCAAAAGCCACTTCTCCCAACACATGAACTATGAAACCTTGCTGGGAGTATTACATTGATACAAGCTCTAAAGTGAAAACCTGGCCTTGTTATTAATTGTTCTATTAGAGCAGGATTTTTGGCACTGAAGGAAGGGAAAAGCAAACACAGGCTGTGCTGGGGAGCACTCACACCCAAAGGCTTGGTCCTGACGCCGTTTCTTCAGGCACAAGATTAGTCTGAAATGTGATTCACAGGATATGGAATCACTCACACAACGGAGCTCGTGTTTCGTCCCTCTGACAAAACCAAACCAATCCTGACCAAGGGAATCAATCTGAGCGGATCCAAGGGGAAGAACCCCCACAGGATTTGCTGTTCCCCAGCCTGGCGGCAGCAGTGACACAGCCAGAAGCGAATCCTCTCCAAGCTCGTGGCCATGCCCAGCTTTGGCCAGTGCAGAGGGGGACCTGGGGCAGAGCACACGGCCACCCTGAGAAGCATCATGCAGCGCAGTTGCCAACATCGCGTTTCTGCAAGTTGCTTAGAAACACAACTGAGCTCAAACATACGGGGGCAGGAACACAGATTCCTGCTCTGAATATTTACAATGAGAATAATTTTTTTAGGCATTGGCGAATAAGGCAGGCTGATGTTCCAGAATAACAACATGCAGAAAGGTTTTATATTTAAACATGATACAAGGCAAACAGAGCATCGGTCTCACAGCCCAGAGAAGGGAGACAAAGCAACACAAAAACTGGCTGTGTACCTTAATCAACAGAGCTTCCATACGTGCTTCCTTCAGGTTTTTGAAGATGATAGCAATACTAAAAAAATGTGAGGCATTTTCAAGAGGAAAAACCAAACCCCCGGATTGGCAAGGCATGGGGAAGGTCTTGGGGCATTCAGATGTTGGGATGTGTTTGTGGACCTTCCTTGAAGGACAGGCTCCCTCAGTGTGCCTGCACACGGTCCCCAGGGATGAACACCATCTCCACTGGCATGAACGGCCTTTAAAGCACCAGGGGTGGAGAAGAGGGCTAGACACTTCACCTGGACAGGCTAAACAGACCCCAAGATGTCTCTTCCCCCTCAAAAAAATCACTGTTGGCATCATCAGCAGAAGAGGCCACAGTGTAACCCTGAGCTCATTGCAGTCACGTACCTGTCACTGCCGCAGCCTCACGGGAACTGACGCTTCTCTGTTCTCTCCTTCCAACAGCATGGAATGGGCATCCCCTCCATTTCCATCATGCTTCATGAGCTGATCAAACTGCTGCACCATGCAAAATGCCGGGACGTTACCATTATACGCATCGGTACCTCTGGGGGCTTAGGTAAGCGATTTGTGGGCTTTCCTCAGAGCAAAACAGCTATTATCAAAAAAACTCTCAGGAACAGGTCATGCAGTTCTGAACTTCAGCATTCTGTCAGGTCCCTAAATATCAAACATGGTATTTTGTTTGGGTTAAAACCCAGCACACTTGTGGCTTGGCAGAGTTCACGTTCTCAGAGGGAACGAAAGCCTTGAATCCACTACAGCCATGTGTCACTTTCCAAACAGAAAACATGGGTTAGCGGTGACCCAAATGAATTTGTGATCCCTGGCTGAGGCAGTGATGCTGCTCAGGCCTGCACAGGCTGGTAGAGGGGACACGATCTCTGCAAGCCAGAAGCAGCTGAAACCCTGTCACTGAGCACATTCCCACAATCACTTATCTTGTGCTGATTCTGTGCATTTTACTTGTACATCTGTGCTACTTCATGCATTTCAATTATTCTCTGACATCTGCTCCACTCGCTGAAAAGAACAGCCCTGCATGCACACGGAGATCCATTGAGATTCCCCTGTTGTGCTGGAGTTTGGCAGCAGGACCCAGGTGTTATGAGCTCTGGCAGCCTCAGCTCGCATTTCCACAGGGATCGAGGCTGGCTCTGTTGTGATCACCGACACGGCCGTGGACTCCTCCTTCCGGCCCCGTTTCGAGCAGGTGGTGCTGGGCGATGTGGTGGTGCGGAGCACCGAGCTGGACAAGGATCTTGCTGAGGAGCTCCTCGCCTGCAGCAGGGAGATTCCCGACTTCCCCACGCTCATCGGCCACACCATGTGCACCTACGACTTCTACGAAGGTAAAACCACCTTTGGCTGTCCTTCCTCCCCACACCAATGCCACATCTTCCCACTCCTACATGGACAAGGCTGTCCAGGGAGCCCACGTGGTGCTGGGGGGCCCGGGCAGGGCGAGGGGCACCCTTGGAACACGCAGCACCTCTGTTTGCACCTTGCTGAGTTTGCCACCAAGCTGCTCCCTACAGCAAGGTTGTGACTTCAGAACTACCAAACATTAGGAAAACATTAGGTTGCCTGTGAGATGTCCATAAACAAACTTTGGTTACTCTGGAACCGTTCCCTTTGCAGAATTAAATGCTGATTGCAGAGTAGATGAAATGTAATAAATGAAGAATTAATAATCTGAGCACTATTTATAAACCTTTAGATCTGCTTGCAGATGCAGCCATCTGGGTATTGCTCAAGTCCGTGTTTTATTTAAACAAAAAGCCATTTGAGAGGATTAAAGTAGGAGCAGCAATAAACTGAAGGGCTGTCCCAGGTTGGCCCAGGCGCAGGTAAGCGTTTGCCTGCCCTCAGGCCTCCAGACACTGCGAGAGGAGGAGCTGCACGGGGCACAGGGCAGCTCTGAGCACACAGCAGGACAGCCAGAGCCCCTGGAGGGGTCAGAGGGGGTCGGGATGGGTGCCCACACTGAGCACAGGGTTGATCCTACCTGCAGCGGTACCTGGAGCTGCAGTCGGGGAGCAGCAGTGCCCTGGGAGCAGCTCCCCAGCCAGCACTGGTGCCATCTGCACCAGGAACGCCTCTGCAAGCAGCTCCAGCTTCCATCCACTGCAGCCCCTGCAGAAAAATTAAACTCACATTAAGGTCGTTTCCTCTCCTCAGTGTTCCCATTCTGCACAGCTTGTTGTGCCTCTGCTACAGTCAGCTGGCATTTCTGGGATTTAACCTGAAGACCTTCACAGCCGATCTGCAGCACGGACCTCAGGAGCGGCGATGGCTTGTTCCCACAGAGCACAGCATGCCCTGGAATCCCACCTGGGGGCTGACTCGACCTTTCACCAATGCTGAACCCTGTGCCATTCTCTCCCCTATACAGAGACACATCACACTGGCTCTAACACCAAGGGGAATACGAGATAACCAGCTGCTCGCAGGAAAACTGTGGGGCTCAGACAGAACACGGGCATTGCTGGACTTCCCATTTGCACCTGTGCCCCACGACCCCATGCAAGCCCAACAGTGACAGTTCTCTGCTTCCTTTCCAGGTCAGGGGAGATTAGATGGTGCATTATGCTCTTTTTCCACTGAAAAAAAGTTGGAGTACTTAAGGAGGGCTTACGCTGCCGGCGTGAGGAACATTGAAATGGAGTCCACAGCGTTCGCTGCCCTGTGCGGGCTGTGTGGCCTCAAAGGTGAGTCCTGTGGCTTCCCCCTGCTCCCCACGCTCTGGCTTAACCCCCTGAAAGGGTCCTGTTCAGTGCCAGAGGGCCAAACACACATTCTTAACGCCTTTATCTAGAAGAGGTCACTAAAACAAATTTTATAGCCCAATAAAACCACGCGTGCATTAGAAGACCCGAGTGCGTGTTGGACAAAGCAAAGCCTCGCTCCCCTCACGGTGCAGCCACCTCGGCGTTTGCGGGGCACAGCCGGGGGAGCCTCCGGAGCCGCGGCCGCCGGGTCCTGCCGGGCCGGGCCCTCCCTGAGGGCAGCCAGGGCCGGGGAAGCGAGCCCGAGGTGACAGCCCCGTCCTCCCGCAGCCGCCGTGGTCTGCGTGGCGCTCCTGGACCGGCTCGAGGGTGACCAGATCCGCGCGTCGCACGAGGTGCTCTGGGAGTACCAGCAGCGGCCGCAGCGCCTGATCGCCGCCTTCATCCGCAAGCGCCTGGGGCTCGGCCCCGCGCCCCTCCCTGCCCACTGACGGCCACACGGGACACGGGGACAGGCGCTGGGACACCGGGACAGGCGCTGGGACACGGGGACAGGCGCTGGGACACCGGGACAGGCGCTGGGACATCGGAACGGGCGCTGGGACATCGGGGCAGGCGCTGGGACACGGGGACAGGCGCTGGGACACCGGGACAGGCGCTGGGACATCGGGACACCGGGACAGGCTGCCGGCAGCGGCGCTGCGGGACCGGCCCGTCTCGGCACACGGGACCGGCACATGGCCCCGACCCATGGCCCCTGACCCAGCACACGGGACTTGCCCTGGCACACGGCCCCGGCCCACGGGACAGGCTCGGTCCAGCACACGGGATTTGCCCCGGCACACGGCCCCGGCCCTCGGGACAGGCTCGGTCCGGCCCACGGGAGCAGCTCGGTCCGCGGACAGCGCAGTGCGGGCCGGCAGCGCGGCTGGAAGCGCTCTCACAAAACCTGCTCGGGCATTCGGGCTGCGAGACACAGCGGCAGGTTCCTCACTCCTGGCTCCAGCCGTCCTCAAGGACTGTCCTGTCAGGGTCACTCCTGTCCACAGCGAGATCTCTTTGCTTTGGGCATAAAGACAAAACCTAAGTAAATGACATTAAAAATAAAGCCGTATTTGTGACTATTGTTGTTACTGCTGCTACAAAGGCCGTTCCAACTTCCATTCCCACAGTATTCAAAGATGCCAGAAACAGGCCCATTCTACTGACCTGCATGTTTTCCACGCTCCACTGTTACGTGCAAATCCCCCCAAAAATCCTCATTCTGGCCTCAATAAAGGCCCTGACTTACCGTTGCACTGAAGTAGCCCAGACTTCTACAGACTTCTGCTCAGTCTCTACCCTGAGAAATTACAGACGTGAAAACAGCCATGAGTCTCTCCCTAAAAATCTGTGCCCTCTATTTCAACACCAATGTCTGCTCCCTTCAAACTTTCTTTTTTCGTTAACATCTTGGTACTTATAAAATACAACAACTATAATCTCGATTTTAGCGGTGCTAAATTTTTTATCTTGTAGATCTGCTTTTAAAGGCAAGGGGGAAAAAAATCAGCCACCTTAAATTCCTGGTCAAACTACTAATTGCAACTTGTTTGCGGACATTTCATGCTATCATTATGTAAGGCTTGGAAACATAATCAGTTACAAAAGGAAATAGTGCCAATTTCCCTTTCAGTTAATAGAATCCTATTCAGTAGTGTCAGCTCTGAAATAAAGATCCCAGCTCTATTTCTAATTTATAATTTATACTGAAAGACTAATCTGCAATATGAAATTGCGTGACTGGTTTGCAGTAAATATGATGCAGCAAGTTGCCTTCTAAATATAGACAAAGGTTGAAGTTTCATCATAATCAAGGAATATTAGAAACATCCATGGCAATGAAGATTTTCTAACTAAAGGAATCAAATTCTTAAGAAACCTGGAAAGAAAATGGTGTGATTTATCCATGTAACATAATAAAGTAACTGCTGTGCAAAGCTATTTTGGACTTGCGCTGCCAATTAAATCCCAAGAATTCCCAGTCCAGGTGCTGCACATCAGATTGGCCTGTGCTGTGTGTAGGAGTCCTGAAGGACAGGAGCTGGGCAATCACAGCACCCCAGCCTCTCCAAACCTGCTCCAGGCAGGTACAGCGTGGGGCAGCATGGCTCAGAGGGCTTGCAGTGCTGCACACAGGGACCTGAGCAGTTCTAGGACACAACCAAAGGGAATTTATTCAAGGTTTGCACACTGTGGGCCAGACCAGGTGCTGATGCACCTCTGCCCCTCGGATGAGAGGTGCTCTACACTTTAAAAGCTGTAGATTCCATGTCCCTTCTGGGAAGCTTCGGCGGTGGGAGTTTTGACAAAACCTCTCTTGCATAAAGTGTTTTATGCAGTCCAGCTTCCCGGAGAGCGAGCTCGGCACGGAGCCTGGGGTCAGAAATGACCTGTTAAAAAACCACAGCAACAATCAACCGAACAGAAACCAGAAAGTGCCACCCTGAGCAGCTGCTGCCTTCCTGCACGTTCTCCATGCACACAGCCCAAGTGCAGCACAGACCCCAATCTCCTCTTGGTTGTTTCTATGGAATCCAAGTGCTTCAGCCCGGTGGTGGCAATGGGAGATGCTCTTCTGAGGAGCCAGGACTCCCACACCTAACCTGATCGGACCTTTGGGGTCCCCTCCTGAGCTCCTCCATCACCTGTGTGGGTGAGAGGGACAGCCCCACCTGCCACCCCTCACGTTTTTGTCCTACACACGATACTCTGTATTGTGCTGCCAGGGCAGCTCTTTAGGATACACGATCAAGGTTTTCGTGCCACTGCCAAGACAAGTGCACCCAGTAAGCCACAGCAGGGTACAGCCCCTCACCTGCTCCTCGCTGTACCCAGTAACCCACAGTGGGGTACAGCCCCTCACCTGCTCCTCGCTGTACCCAATAACCCCACAGCGGGGTACAGCCCCTCACCTGCTCCTCGCTGTACCCAATAACCCCACAGTGGGGTACAGCCCCTCACCTGCTCCTCGCTGTACCCCATAACCCCACAGTGGGGTACAGCCCCTCACCTGCTCCTCGCTGTACCCAATAACCCCACAGCAGGGTACAGCCCCTCACCTGCTCCTCGCTGTACCCAATAACCCCACAGCAGGGTACAGCCCCTCACCTGTTCCTCGCTGTACCCAGTAACTCCACAGCAGGGTACAGCCCCTCACCTGCTCCTCGCTGTACGTGTGCAGCCTGAACAGCGGCTGCTGCAGCTCAAACTCCTCGTTGGCCCCAACGCCCATCCGAGCTCTGGACGCCACCGTGTCGGCCACTGCCCTGGCTGGATCTGACTCCACAACAACGGCAACCTAAAGACACAGCATGAAAACAACAATTACTGTGTCTGTGCAGAGCTAGGGTGGGAGCAGGTCACTGTCAGGAACAGCCCTTTGGGAACACCTTTATTCACTGTCTGCGGCACAGCAGCAGCGCAGGGTGCCAGCGGCAGAGGCGCCTGGGCACAACCAGGATGGGTGAGAGAAGCAACAGCACCCTGAGCTCTCCAGCAGACACTGACATGAGCTCCAGTGTCCCACCCGGTCTCTGCAGGGATCCAGCAGCCTCATCATTCTGCTATACCCACAATTCCTGGAAGTCCAAACTCCCTTCTTTTTCTTCCAATGGAAACAAAGGTGTTCAGGGTGATCGTTCACGATTTTTACAGAGTCATGGGGAACAGCATTGAGTGATGTGCCCCAAATCACACAACTCTGGTTTTTTTCGGAAGTGCATCTGTTTTAACTGTGTAATTTCCTGTAGCTAGATCAGTATCAAAGACTCCCAGACACTGTACTGTGCCAAAGAAAAATCTTTTTTCATTGTTTATTTTCTTTGTGTTAAAATATTCAGATACAGGCTAATACTACTTTGGAAAAATACAGAATGATACATGAGCAAAATAACTAAAGTCACAAGCCAATATGAATGGCTAAAACCAGAAAAAATACTTTAAATTGCTTACGATAATTTTTTCACCCATCTCTTTAATAAAATGTCATCTTTGTATTTACAGGCTGCCCAAATCTACAGGCTGGATGACTTTAGTAAAGAAGTTTTTTCCCCCTCATACAATGAACATACTTTATGAGGCAGCATTTCATTAGTGTGAAACAGAGAATAATGTTGGTCAGAGAAGTAAAATGAAGTGGGAGCGTCACCATCCCAGGCAAAGGCCCTTCTGGGAGCATTTTCTACTCTGGCAAGAGAATTGAGTCAGTGGGAAGAGCTCAACAGATTATAACTACCAACCAGCCTCTTTGGAGGAAAACCAAGGAGATTACATGCAGAAATGTAAATTAAGGCAAAATTACTCTTTTAAAAGTTAACAGCAAAAAAAAAATAACCCTAGCACTACTTTTACTATGACATTAGCAAGCATTAGTAAGCATTTTATGGGTGTCCTTTAAAAAATAATGTGCAGAAGTTTCAGAGAGTCGAATATCTGAAGAAAAGTCATCCAAGGTGTGTAAGTTTTCATAATTTAAAAAGAATATAAATTACTCATAGATCTTGCCTAAGACTTAAGGTTATTAAAACAAACAAAACCCAGAAAAAATCAGAGAAGAAAAATCACTTCCAACCTAGAAAAAACCTTCCCTATCTCCTTTGAGATATCAAGCTCCTATTGAACGTCATAATGTTCCTGCTGTCAGTGCTACAAAGCACACAGGATTTATAGCGTGACAGAATTACTGTTAGTCAGACCAAAAGCGCCTTTTCCTTATTGATGGATTTGCTTTAGGGTGATTGTTCATTTTCCCTTCCCTGCCCCGGCAGTGTGTCCGTGTGTCTGTGCGTGTGACTCCCTGCAGCCAGCCCAGCTCAGCTCAGCCCAGCCCGGCTCAGCCCAGCTCAGCTCAGCCCAGCCCGGTTCAGCCCAGCCTGGTTCAGCCCAGCCCGGCTCAGCCCAGCCCAGCCCAGCCCAGCCCAGCCCAGCCGCACCTGCTGCCGGAGTGCGTCCAGGCGCTTCTCCCTCTCCTGCTGCTGCCGCGCCTGCAGCAGCGCCAGCTCCTTCTTCTCCTGCAGCCGCTTCTCCAGCAGGGCCCTTCGGAACCGCACCCTGCCGAGCACACACGGGAGACGCTGCCAGTGCCACTCTCACCTCTCTGGGCTGGCAATTCTGTTCAAAAGCTGCCCTGATGTGTTCTGTGTCCACCTCACGGTGCTGTGGTGGTTCATCAAAACACCTCAGCAAGGCAAAGATGCTCTTTCATTTGCACGCGTTCTTTTCCCTGAATTTGTTTGGTGTGGGGTTTTGGGGAGTTGGGCTTTTTGTTTTATTTTTCAGTGGGTATTGGTTGGTTGGTTGTTCTTTTAAACAACTTGGCTAACCTTTCACATTCCGTGTCTAGACCACAGATTTTTCTTTAGCGTGCTTTATATAGCCCTGGTACTCTTTTTTTCTCCCCCATTTTCTTTGCCAAGAAGAAATGTTCTCTCACATCTGTGTATGGCAGAAGAAATCTTTCCTATAACCCTTTTCCATTAAAAGAAACACCTCACTCCCAGTCTTGTTACTGGAAAAAGGAAGAAAAAAACTTGAGAGTTACACCCTTCTTCCAAAGGAAAAAGCGGGAGGTTCACACCAGTGACTCCAGAGCTTTACCCACAGCACTGCTGGGCTGATCCACCTCCACTGCAGGCATTTACAGATTATTGTGATTAGTGTGCAGAGTCTGTTCCTCGGGGAGCTGCAGATATTTCTTGTACGTCACTTTTAGTCCTTATACAGAATTTGCCAATGCCATGCCTTGAATCTGGACAATTACCCTCCTTTTGCCCTTCAAATTTGAACTTGCCCTTAGAGAAATTGCGACATTCATTAACATAAGAGAACATATGAAGAACATCCCCAGCAGTGTGGCCGAGTGCAGTACACAGCTTTAAAGAAAAGTCAGCTTTTCCTGTTCAGTGCTACTGAAAATGCAGTAATTCAAATACGTGTGTTTCTTCTCCTATGAGCTAAAGCCACTGCAGGTGTGTTTAAGGAAAAGTGGAGATGCATTTGTAGCACAAGGACATAGGCATTTAAATTAAGTTGTCAGCAAGGTGTCCTAACAAAATAATTCTCAAGTAGTGTTTCCCACAGAATCCTTAAGATTGAGTTTAGTGTTCTAATGCCAATGGCACTTTAATCCTGTTTTAATTGCCTTTGTGGTCCACACAATTTGGTGGCTTCCTCTGTGTAAAAGGAGCCAGCCTGTGCTTTGAGAGCAGTTACAACCAGACTGCATTCCGGGGTTTTGTGTTCCTCTGGCAGAGGGATTCCTCGGTGAGATCCTGTATTTCTTCAACAGGCCATGAAAGGCCATTTTGTGCAACAAAGGCTTGGCAATTCAAGCGTGAGCAGGTTCAAGTTCTAAATCCCATCAAACAGGTGAAGAGCACCTACAACCAGATGAGCAATTCAGGACTCTCTAAGATAACAATAAATATCTTTGAGTCTGTTAAGTGCTGAACGTGCTCCTTCCGCTTGCCCCTCAAACAAACCAAACCCGATTATAAATCATTCTGCAAAGTGAAGTACAGAAGGTCTTATTACCCAGCTACAGTTTATGACAGTTAGTGCTTTCAATGGACTGACATTTTGATGGATGTGAATTAATTCAAACTGAAATAAATTACATCTACGATATGATCACCTAGGATGCAACCTTAGTATATAGTTTGAAGCATTTGTCAAACAGGAAGGAAAAATAATAATTATCCTCAATTTATTCTAAATAAGAAAGTCAGGAGATCAAAGCAAATTAGATTATAAGATGCTCCTATTGATACTAGAGGTATTCACATTTAATTTCTTTTACCTTTCTCTGTCTTTGGCTGCTTGTTCAGCCATTACTTTTCTCAGTTCCTCCAGACGTTGTAGATCTCTCTCCTCCTGTTCTTGCCACTTGAGCTCTTTCTCAGCCCAGTATTTTTTCAGCTAGAGTTTGAACAAATACAGCGAACAAATTACCACTCATTTCAAAGCCCAGGCAGTGAGTACCAAGCAAGTAAGAAAAACATTAAGTTAGAGATTCCAGTTTTGATCGTTTTAGAATAAAATTTCTATTTTAGAGCACTATAAGCTAACAGAAAATTTACTGGGAGAGCAAGAGGGTGTGGAGCCCCCACAACAAAAGTAGTACAATCAGACTGTGAACACTCATTTGATTTTTCCACCGCAATCTGAAGACAACCACTTCCATTTGCTCCTTGCCTTCCTACTCTGCCATCAAACCCTTCCCCTGTGCTGCTCAGAAGAGTGAACGTTCCTTGAGTTAAACGATCCTGGCTCAGCTCAGAGGGCTGATCCAGCCCAGCCCAGTTCACTGTGCTGAGGTGCAGAGCCTGCTGGGGAACAGGAAGAAGCACAGGAGTGTTCCTCACATAGATACAGAGCTTTTCCAAAGCTGAGTGAGAAAGAAAGACCTTGAAATCCCATATTTAAATACACTGGAAAAATTGTGATCTGCAATCCAATAGAGCAACTGTAGCACTGGCATTTAGAATTAATGGCATTTTACCCATTCCCAGGTTTGGAATCGCTTGGCATCCCCTACCTAAGTTACAGGAGGTAGTGTGGGCAATCCTTTGACACTGCTCACAGGTATTTTGAATATTCTGCTTGCATTCCCCCGAAAAGCAGCTGCAGTATAAGGTTAGCAGCCCTTTTAGGGATCTAGGATGTAAAATCTCCAGTGGAACATATGACTGCTGACCCCAAACAGCTGCTATTCCATCTGTGCATAGGCAGAGGGCTGCTCCATAAAGACATTACACACAGCAAGAGAAGAGTTTACACAACCAGAATATTTACAGATAAAATGGATATTGCTGGTGGTTGGGTCAGCTCTGCCTCCCCAAGCCTCCTCCTTCCCTGTGGTTTCAGAGCCACCTGCCACTACAAACACCGTGTGTACAAAGGCAAACACACAGAGCAGGCTGGAACAAAAAGAGAAGCAGCAGCAAAGCTGCTCGTGCCCTAAGCAGCAAACCCTCCCTGAATGTCCCTCTCTGTGCCACTGGACTCAGAGGTAAAACCTCAGTGAAACAACCACAGGGATTTTTGCCGTATCACTCTAGTAAAGAGGCCAGCACAAATTCTTGTGACACAGCTCGATTTCCTAAAGCATTGCATTCACTGCAGTGGATTTCTGAGTTCCTGTTCGGTTGCATCCGAGCCATTTCCCAAGGAGTGAGCACACAAGCACTGGGAGCACTGCAGCCCCGAGCTGTGGGGCTCCTCTGCTGCATTGCAGCACAGCTGCAGCACTGCGAGCTGCCCGGGGCTGCTCAGGGGCACAGACCTGTGGAGTCCACCCAGCCGTGCCTCTGGGCTCGTTTGGTGACACGGGCACACAGTGACCTGCTCAGGCTTTTGTTTTTTTAAGAAATGAAACTGAATAACATGAGTGGTGTGTCAGAGCAGGCAGCTTTAGAGCTAAAATGGGCAGGAGCAAGCCCTGACTAACCACGTGCCCACCTCTGCATCAATACATGATACTTCACAGGAATACACGTGGTATGAGATCAGTTATAGATTTCAGAAGCAATGGTACATGTTAACATATGCAAAAATGTATAAAAGTGTCTCATACTTTCTCTTTATCCTGAGCTCTGCGAACAGTCTCCTGTTCTCTCTGCAGCCTTTCTCTCTCATCTTCCTTTTGCTTTCTTCTGGCAGCCACAGCAGCCTCTAGTTTAGCAGCTTCTTCCTGCTGTGCCTTCCACTGCAGAACCTGGAGGAAACAGTTGAAGGTTCAGTCCTGCAGCAGACTGTGCAACACCAATCCTGCCGTGCTGAGGCTGGGAGGAAACTCGTGTAATCCACTTACAAAGTCAGATTTGTAATCATATCAACGACACAATCAGTTAGCAAGCACCACCTTTCTGCATATTCATCTGCAGTTCCCAACTGATGGCATAATACACAATAAAATCACAGAGGGAAGGGGTTCAGGCAGAATTACTAAAACCATCTCAGTAACTCACATCTCCCTTCAGCACTAAGAACCAATGGAGGGATGGAGACCCAGAGTCCCTGAGCAGTCTGTTCACAGCCTTTGGCACTCTGTAACAGCCAGGGCTCACTCTGGTGACAGGGACCTCACCTCTGTCAGCTCGGTGCACCCAGCCCGGGACCCCAGGCCCCTGCTCGGACCCTGTGGGGGTCCTGCACGCCTGGCATCCCACTCCTGTGCGGGAACAGAGGCAGCAGCTGCCAGCAGGGCAGGACAGGACCCTGCTCCCCACACCCCTCACTGCAGAGCCCGCCACACTTCCCAACAAAACTCCTGGGGTGGGACGGACCACCCTGCCCAGCGTGCCAGAAATCCACCCCTGACGCGATCCTGACTGCGTTGGTTGCAGACAACAACTGCTCCTGTACCTGGCCATGGCAGTGACTCAGCCCCAGCACCCCAGCCAGCGTGGGCCCCGTTCACCTCGGCGCTGTCAAGAGCAGCTGTGTGCTCATCTGTTTCACTGCTTCCAACACGATTAATGATGGCTCCTTCTGGCTGGCTTGCCAGCTCTTTTTGTAATGGATTTGTCAAGTGCTAACAGAGCTCTGCATTCCTCCAAGGAACAAGCATTGCAGCCATTTTTCAGCTGGTTTTCTACACTACAGTTCTTCAATACAGAGATATTAAAACCCTTATAATTTTTCCATCTTTACCACATTTCACTGTCTGCGTGTGCAGATTATTCATTCCTCTGGTTTGTGCTTATAAAAGATGTTCTGTTCAGAAATCCAGCACTCCCCATGGTCCAAGGTTCTCATCTCTGAATGATGCTGTGCTTGCCCTGCTTCTTGCTAAAATAACAATTATACTTTATTCTTTGCAATACACTGATCAATGCTGCGACTTCTCACGGAGTGCAGGCAAAGTAATAACATGAAAATAACCTGAAAATGTGGAGAGTGCAAAGGGGACAGAGCCAGGCTCTTCCAGAGGTGCCCAGTGACAGGAGAAGGAACAACAGGCACAGACTGCAACACCTGAAATTCCAGTCCACTCATCCCTTCCCTTCTGAGGGGGAGGATGAAGACCAGAACATGCTGGCCAGGGAGGTTGTGGAGCTGTTTAAACCTGGATTCCACACAGTCCTGGGTCACCAGCTGTACCTGACCCTGTGTGGGCAGGGGTGACCTCGGGGTCTGGACAGGTCCCTTCAGCCTTGGCTGCATCACCCGAATTAACTTCCCACACACCTGAAACTTGCACCACACGGGCTGTGAACTGAAAGCTTCATGTGGCAATTCTGTCAGCAGCCTGCTCATGCTGTTTAGTGGTTTAAGAATCTAAAATAAATGCTAAATTGTTTCAGTTACCCTTCACTTGCCACGCTGATGAACTCAAAAAGGAATGCTTTGAAACTGAGCCAGAACAACATGCAATCCTTTCTACCTTGCTTTTGAAACAGACCAAACTAAACCACATACAGAAAGATTTAAAATCTAACAACAAGCAGTGAATGAAATCTGCTAAAAGCATGCTCAGATTGGAGCTGGGATAAGCTGCAGGAGCATTTGAAGGAGCTTTAAACTTCTGTAATAACATCACAGATTTTCTCAGCTGATATGAGGTAGCAGATTAGGTAACAAAAAATTGCTTTTTGTAAGCTTGGATTTTCCTGCATGCTGCTTCTCACTCCTTTGAAATGCTCCCCAGTACCGAGGTCAATGCCGCGGGGTGCAGTTCCTGGTGCAGCTCCAGTTCCCTCCATGTCTGAGAGCTCTCCTGATCCTCCAGTGGGCTTCCCTGAGTATTAATTTACCTGTTAACCAGGGACTTGTTTGGTTTTTGATTGCAGTCATTAGTATGCCGAGGCCATTAAACTGCATTTCCCTGATACCTCAGGGGAGCCACTGCCTGGAAACGGCCGTGGAGAGCAGAGGAACCCAGCAGAGCCTGGGGTGACGGCAACGGGCTGAAGGAAGCAAACCAAGTGAAGCAGGGAGCAGATCCAGACACACCAGGCTGTCCTGAAATCATCTCTATCTCTCCTTAATCCATTCCCATTAGCAGCAGTTCGGGTGGCGTGTGTGACACCCCGGCCTTGTGACGTGCCACCAGCACCTTCTCTGGCTGTTCCCATGCAGCTCTTTCGTTACAACCTTTTGATCCAAGTCAGAAATCAATACTGGGGCGCAATCTAGCTTTTTGACAGGTTATGTACAAACAAATGAGCATAACTGAGCATCAAATTCAGAACTTCACCCAGCTGACAAGGCATTGATCACACAGCAGTGCTCCCCAGACAGAAGTGATAAGCCAATAACTCAGAGTGTATCTCCACTCCTACGGTGCTCCCTGCTCTGCCCTAAATCACCCTTAACACAAACATTTACTCAGGGGGTACAATATCCTTTCCATTTTTTTAATTTCAATTTTTCATGTCCTTTTCCATCTTTTAGTTAGGATTTTAAATGTGTGAGCCCAATGCCAACCAGGAAAGTGGGTAACAAGGATACCAGAGTTTCACTGTACATACTTGCTCACCATGCCCAGTTATTATTTTCTCTATCCAGCACATGAAATTCGTTTAGATTATCCCTGCTCCCTCCCATGCTCCTGTCCCAGGCCCCTGGCACCAAGCGGCAGCGTCCTGGGGCAGGGAAAGGAGCAGGAGGGCTGAGGAACCTCTGCAAGGTGCATTTCCCTGCTTTCAGTGTTCTGCTGTTTAAAAGTGACCTCCCGATGCTCAATTGCCAGCGTTCCTGCAGCTGAAGCGTGCCCAGCAAGCCTGCTGCCTTCATCAGGCTTTTATCTCCAGAGGCAGGATCGTGCAGGTCTGGAGAACAAAAAACCTCCCAAACAATAATTCTGCTTCACTACAGCAGCAATCTGGGACCACGGACTGCACAAAAAACATAACGTGTTCTTGATTGCATTCTTCCGTTCCTACGAGTACAAAATCAGAAGGGTATATTTTACTGTGTCAACAGTAAATGTTTTATTTAAATACTAAAAAAAAATCCTAGTAGTTAAACTAATATTGAAAATACGCTGAAACCTGGATCCCCCACTGCCTGTTCCACAAAACTGTTTTCGTTTTAGCAGCACAAGCACTGCCAACATTAAGTTCTGAAAGTTTTTAATTACAATTGGCGTTTCAAGTACATTTCACAGTTCATGTATTATTAGAGGAGGTTTTGCCAAGTGAATTATTAAATTGCTGTGCCGAACAGAATGCATACCCACCTTTTTTCAGTTCGTTATTTCAATATTGCATATTACAATAATGTAAAGTACACTACAAACTAATTAAAGTAATAAATTAGTTCTTTCACCCTAACATCTGAATAGTAATAATGTATTTACCATATACTTAATGCTACAGATACAACTCTTTTAAAGACAAAACAATTTTTGGGAGCCTTTCCTTGGGAACTCCCATTAAATCAGCACACGGTAACACCGTGTAAGGCTCTCTCGTCAGGCAGCAATGACTAATTACAAACAGAGCTTGAAGCAGCCCGTGGTGACACAGGAGGTGGCACCAGGCTCCTGAGCTGGGGACAGAGGAGCACAGGGCAGCTGTGAGAGGCTCTGCAGGGCAAAGGCCGAGCAGGGAGCAACGTCAGCCTTTGGAAAACGTGCACCAGGAACCAAAGGGATGTAAAATCCTGGGAGGAGCAGAGTCACAAGCGACCACCCAGAGCTCAGATCCCTCTGTGCCACACAGACACACTCAGCTTCCAGAATCCACATTCTAAGCAAAAATTCCCAGTAATTGTGTGAGAGAGCCGGTATTGTTTGTCATAACTGAAGGCATAAAAGGAAAATCCTCTGAGATCCCCACTCTGATGTTTTCTAGCTCACGTTTTCAACCTCATAAAATGACACAATCTAAATACCTTTCTAGAATCTCCCAGAGTTGTATTAATCCCTGAAACACTTCTGCTCATCTTTCCTTATTTTTATTATGGCTTGCAGGTTTTTTCTTCTTCTTCCAGTTGTTCACAGCTGATTCTAAGAATCCCTGGGAAAAAAAAATTAGCTGGTCTCTTCAAGAAAAATAACTTCACAAGTGAAGATTCTGCATGGCAAAAGAAGAACCACAGAATTTGTCTGGCCATGGAAAGCCACAGCAGAACAGAGCCAGGCTGTGCATGGTGGGGTCACAGGAACACAACAGCTGCAGGTCAGGGCTGCATGGTCACAAAGAGCAAAATGGGACTATGAGATGACCACAGATTCAAATATTGTTTACAGGAATTCAGTACTAAAAAAATCCCGTGTTTGAAAAAAGAACACACATAAGGCATCTCCCCATGTGTGTCCCACAGGTTGCTGTACAGAGCCGGTGGGAAGTCCCGGTGAGCAAGGGCCACGAAGCTGCTCCATTTCATGGTTCACGCTGGGCCAGCGCAGGCTGCCTGCGCTCAGTGTCAGGCTGTGCACGCCATCTGCACCAAAAATCAGCACAAGTACCAATAAAACTGCTACTGGGAGGCAAAGCTCCATTTTGGGCTGCTGAAGGCACCCTTGGAGCACAGAACAAGCCCAGCAGCTCTTTGGCCAGCCCAGGCAGAGCCCAGGTAGCCACTGGGAACCACGGGATGAGCTCTGGGAAGGATGAGCATGGCGCTGTGCGAGAGCAGCCTCGGCTGCCTTCCCACAGCCCTGCTCAGCCACCCCAGACCTCTCACAGCTCACACTGCGCTCACGTGGAGCTCGGGAGAGACAGCTGGGGTCCCACAGAGCCCGAGAGCTCCTGGAGAAATGTGCATGGTCAGACAAGCCCAGTGATCCACTGCCCGAGCCAGCTCCGATCCTCTCCCCCTTCCCAACCTCGCTGCGTCAGCGCCGTCTCCTCTGCTCAGGGCCCTGCTGAATATAGAACGGAGAGTCATCCCATTTATGGCAACTCAGAGATACCTCTTGGTTCTTCCAGATGGAAGCCACAAGGCACAGAGGGGGAAGAAATGCCTCTCAATTGCAAATTTGGGTTTAAACCACGTCAACTATGACATTTTTCCTTCACATTTTTAAAATAAGGGCTGCAGCCTCGGAACCAGTTGGTGACTGAAGGAAGTCTGCTTATGGAGAAAAGGCCCTTTGAGAGCTATGCCTTTCTAGAGCATTCTGAAAAACAGAAAAAGGCAAAGCAGATGTAAATGTGATTAAGCGATAAGAAGTTATGTGCTAAAGAAATAACAGGATTGCAACATCAGCCCTTCAGTTCAGTTCCTAATGGACACATCATCTGACAAGGAAGATGATTTTTTTTAATTTGGCAAACTTTTTGTTTCCCCACACAAAGTCATTTTCTTTCTATCTCCTCTAGAACTGGCCAGACTGAGATCACCACAACATTAACATGGAAAACTCATTAAAAGGTGACTTTCATTGCCAGGAGTGCGGGCTCTTCACTTGCAAGGCAGCTCAGTCAGTGATGCTTCACACGAAAGCAGCACATGCTGATCTGCGCCTCCTGCCTGAGCAACTCCCTGCCATTCTGAGGTGCACACAAAAAGAAAATATTTTTAAGAAAAAGGGAGGGAAATGTAGAAGAAATCAAAGTTAAAGACCCAGTCTCCCGTAGAAGAGTAAGGATTCACTCAGTTTCTCTCAAGATTAATAGAAGTTAAGCACATAAATTCCACTTGGGTTAATGGGATAAGAAATCCCTTGGATTTAAATAATTTACAAATTAAACAGGACTACAGAAGTCTTTGTTACAAAACTAACCTTTTTTAAAGTCACCAACTATATGGGAATGTCTATCCAATGATTACTAAGAAGCAGTGCATTTCTTTCGGAAAAAGAAGAGGTTTTTCCAAACATACTTGCACTCATCCACAATTTCTCAATGCAAACTCTGTTCAACTACTCAAACTCTTCTCTGTCTGCCAGGACCAGGGAGAAGGCGAGGGATGGATGCTGCAGCCACTCACATCTGCAGGACAGAGGTGCTGAGCTGGTCCTGGACAAAGCGTGACCTGCCAGGACCTGCACAGCCCTGACAAGTGCAGGCAGCAGTGCTGGACACACCACAGGGCTTGGGCAGGCGTGGAAAATCGGGAATTTGGGACCCCTGGACCTGCTGGCAGCAGACACCGACGTGCAGGAGCTCCAGCATCTGCGGACACTCAGCGCTCCCAGCCCAGGCCTGGGGAGGTTCTGTGCTGCCCCAGTCTCACAGATCCTCCAGTCCGTGCCCTGCCTGCCAGGACTTCAGGAGTCACAAGCAAATTGTGCCCCACCAGGGCTGACATTGCCGAGGAAACTGGGAGGTGCAGGAGACCTGCCACTGGGGCGTAATTGTATCAACTGATAATAATAAAAAAAGACTTGCGCTATTCAAAGCCACCACACAGCGAAGTATAAAATATTAACAGTGTTATTCCTGGAAATACAATAGGAATAGGAAGGGTATGCGTGTATTCCGAAATGGAAAGCTAATGAGATGGGTGCCTCAGGGTGTGAGTACTAGAGCTTATAAAAGGGAAAAAATTAAAGTGTATATTAATTACAGTTCCCTGGAGTCTGAGATAGTACAGGGCAGGGGGGGTTCGTCCAAACAATATGAAAAAATCATCATTTTTCAAATTTAGAGAGTGCTTTTTTATAAGCATCGTACACATCATTTTTCTTGTCTCAGGTGTCAGTAGCCTCATGATCTGCCCCCAAGGCTTTAAACGGCCACGGTGCCAGGGGCTGCAGGAGGAGGGGGGAGAAGCTCAGATTTGCACGGGGGCTCCATATCCCAGATCCCCCCCACGCAGTGACACCCAGCGAGGGCCACTGCTGCTCACGGGTTCTGTTCAGGTGCTGACGGCAGAGCCCAGGGATGTCTCTGCTCTGTGGTTCAGCGCTTACAATTCTGGTCTCTGTTATACTCACAGCATTCAAACCCTGTGTGAACACCCAGCAGTAAACACAAACCCCCGAGCTCCCCGTGACAGGGGCAGGGCAGCACCTGCCCCACCAGCTGGTGAGCAGAGAGAAGGATGCTCCCCCTCCCCGGGAACACAGCTGAGCCCTCCTGGCCTGGCAGAGAACTCCTCTGTGCCACTGGGCAGTCCTGAGACCACAGCTGAGCCCTCCTGGCCTGGCAGAGAACTCCTCTGTGCCACTGGGCAGTCCTGAGACCACAGCTGAGCCCTCCCGGCCTGGCAGAGAACTCCTCTGTGCTATTGGGCAGTCCTGAGACCACCCAGCCACGTGTGAAGCTCTGATATCGACATCCACATGTTGTCAACAACAAACTCGTGTGGTATTAACAGGTGGTGGGCTGAAGTCTCCAGTAACTTTCAGCTCTAAAACTCTGCCCCTTTCTCTCCAAACTGGGATTCTTTAACCCTGAAAACTTCTGAACAGCGCCCAGAGTCACATCCAGACTCCACGGGGTCCTGAATGACAAACAGTAAATGGTAAAAGCCAGGAATTTCTGCATGTGACTGGTCTACACAAGACCTACAAGAAGAATTAGAGCAGTATTCAAGCATTGAGCAGTAGGATAATTGAGAAATAATACAATTACAAGTTTGCTAATCTCAGCAGATAATCTCGTTCTGGCTGTGGTTAGAAAAACAATGGAGGTTCACACCCCTAATAGAACTGTGACTGGTACTCTTGAGCAGCTTGTGCTCCACAGGCTACCTCTAAGGGGCTAAAAAAAAATCAGAAAAGGGGTTAAAAGTAACTGTTTTGATCAATAACAGAATATTGTCTTCAGCTACAGAAGTGTTTAAATCTAAAAAAGTGTTTAAATCTGAAAGAAAAGCACTTGAGCACAACCCTCAGTCACAGCCTGAGGAGGAACAACACGTACCGATTTCAGTGAGGAAACCGCTCACGAGGGCTGGGATCAGAACTGGTAAAACTTGGGATTCAGAACGGGAGCGGTGTCAGTTCCCTGGGGCTGACAGCACGTCAGCATCTCTGCTCAAGGCAGTGTGTGAACAGTTTATTTCTCACAGCTTGTCCTTGTAGCTCCTCTCTTTCCTCATCCAGCGTTACTGAGAACATCTTTCTGTTCTTGACAACGGGAGTGTCAACATTTTATTAACATGTGTAAATATTATATAGGCTTAAATATTCACACATGCACAACCTTAAGTAGGCTGCATTTCTATTTACAACTGCTTATCTAAATCGCTTCCTTTAGACACAGAACTCTCTCTTCTAGTCCCATCTGCCATCGTACGAGGGGAGCTCCTTTGATCCTTTACAACTGCAACGTTTTGGTGCCGCTTTCCCCTCTGAAGCAGATCTTTCTAAGAAAACACCGTTAGCAGGAGCTGTCTGCCTGTCTAGTTATCCATCCTCAGTAACTTCGGGTATCACTGGACAATTTCAGCTAGGTTTGAGTGCCAGACACCCCAGGTCTCAGGAGCTTTGGCACAGCCAGCAGACGGGAGCTGGGCAGGCTGTGTCCCAGGCTGAGGTGCGCCGTGCTCCTCTCAGTCGCTGAAGCTCTGGGTGCTGTGGTTGTTTCAGAGGATCTCAGAGCTGACAGGTCAGCCCGTGGTCTCCTCCCATGCACAGGACCCTGCAGCCCCCTGTTGCCAAAAACCCGCATTTTGAGCCCAGTGGATGGAGCACAAAGCCGTGGCAGGGCCCTTGGAAGAATCAAAGGGAGCACCCTCGGTGTTCGGCGAGCTGCCCTCCTCAGCTTCCTGGAGCACCCCGAGCCCTGCCCAGAGCAGCTACAGACAAATATTAGAATTACAGTGGAGAAGAGTTCAACAGGAGGCTGACAGATTCAGAATAACAACATCACATGATGGAACACAGGGTACAGGAAAACAGGGGGAAAAGAGGGTGGAAGGGCAAGCAAGGCAAATTTACAGAGACAGCCTCCAAGTGCTTCACACGTACTGTGCATGAGCTTCCTCTGACCCAAAAGACACAATATGTCAATGCTGTGCTGACCCCAGACTACTAAATCCAGTTTTATTAGGTCTGGATTAAAAACTTAATACTGAGTCAGAGCTGGCTCATCTTTGATGAACGTTGGAGTCTCAGACATTGCTCACATCCAGTCTGGAGAAATACTACAGCACCCTACAGCTCTGCAGTTCACCACAAACATGAGTAGCTACATTTAAAATTTAGGTTATTATAACTTCCTTATATTTTTTATGTCCAACAAACGAATGAGTCAATTCAGTAATGAATAGACAACACTTCTGACACAGAAAACAATTCTTCTAAGTAGCTCACTGTTCAAATATTTATTCTTTTAAAAAGTTTGCTTCAAAATGATCAGATTATAGTCAAAGCACTAGGTGTGATACCTCTGCAGATTTTTTGTAACATTCAGTTGTAATACTTCAATGTTGACCTCCTCTGATAGTCACAACATTTAAATCAGTGACTTGTCTACATGCTTAATAGGGAATCCTTTTTTTCCTGAGTTTACTGTCACACCCTGTTCTTACAATACAGGAAAGGAGAGGGAAAGTCTGCAAGATGCTTTATACAGTTTGCAATACCCCTGTTAATTCCACCGAATGCTTTTCTTTTTAAAATTAATTTATCTTAGTTTCTGCCAGGACAAGAAATGCAAGAGCTGCTCTCCTAAAATTCACAATGTGTTGCAAGGGTTTTAGCACTGGAGTGGGGATTAATCCTGGGGCACAAAACGAGGGAGAGAAGGGATTTAAAGGCAAGCAGGCACACAGCTTTGTGCTGAGGAAGAAAAGCCCCCCTGAGCAGCACACGCAGGAGATCCAGCTGTCCTAATGGCTGCTGCTGTAGGTCTTCCCTCGAGCCTTCTTTAAAAATTGTTTTATGAGAGGATGGAAAGCACTGGATTACAAATTTTTAAGACAGATTCAATAGAACAATGCTGTTTGGGATGCACGCAGACACCTCAGCTGAGTTTGGGATGTAATACAGGAGGTGCTTCCAAGCCCGGCTGTGGGGCAGCACCTCCCATCCTCTGCAAAGATCACTCCTCGCTTCACGCCGTACCTGCCTTGCGACCTGGAAAGATTTGCCTCTCTGTACTCTTTAGAAAAAAGGGGTTTTACACAGGGAGAATTTGTTTTACCCTTTGTCTGCTGCAGAGCCCTGGAGGGATCAGATTCCCGTAGCACAAAGCACCAGGTCCGAGTGACTCCTGATCACTCACCAAAGTGTGACCCCTCAGGGTTTGTTTTGTTCGCTTTCCCATGGCAAACGGGTGCTAAAGGGATGTACCAGGCACATTTCCTCTTTAAGAACGAACAGGGTATCCTCCCCAGCATTATCCATTTCACACTTTGTTTCCTTCAGCTGACTTCCATACGGCCCTCGTGATTTATTTCACCCGAGCTTCTTGAGTTGATCCAAAATTCCTCCCTAGGGACTCTGATTTCTGTTAAGGACACACATTGATCTTCTGTGAGATGGAACATGGAATAAAAATTTGGAAGTCCTTTCCCCAAGTAAAAACTGCCATAAATATTAATTCGACTTCTCTGCTGCTTTACTTTTTAATTTTCCCTTCCTGTCAGTCACAAGGGCTGGAGCCTCACCAATGGCATAGGTGCTTCTGGTGCACGTGAAAGAGCTTTAAATCCTGTATCCTTTAGTTAGTGTGCTGCACCCATGGTTTGTTGCTGGCAGAGGAAGAGAACCATGTAAGAGTTGTGGTTGTTGCAGTAACTAAACCAGCACAGAACCTGTCAGATATCGCACATCTTCCCCTGTGTGTGCCATCCCTGCCTTTCCCAGACGGGGTCAACAGGCACTCGGCTGCCGAGGGTCCCTGGAACCTGCAGCTGGAGTGAAGGAGATCTCTGTCCCTGCCAGGCAGACACGGCCCCCTCACAGGCACACCTCGGGTTCACTTACAGGGAAATCGCTACAGCAGCTACACTGCCCCTCTGGCACAGGGACACGAGGGAGATTTCCTTATTAAAACTGAAATGCAAAATGTTAAGCCAATCAATGGCCAAAGAGAGCAGGTGGAAGAACAGCCCTAACCCCTGATCTCCTGTTCCAAACTCATTCCCGCAGAGATGGATTCACTTTTTACCCATCGTATGCATCCCTGTCAGGATGGGTTTCACCTGTGTAAATTGGCTCACTGGACTGAGTTCCCTTTTACCTGCCAGCAGCTGCTTTCCGTGTCCAGCACACTGCAGCTGTAAAGCCCAGGAGTGCAGAAAGACAAGCCTGGAGAATGAACTGTAGCTGGGCAAACGGTGAGTTTTCAAATGCATATCCCCATCAACCCAAAACAGAACCCGTGGATACGTTGAGGATCATTTCTCTGAAAATGAGTGAGCTCTGTGCCCAATCTCAGCTTCCGCCCTCCAGCCCTTTCAGTCGTGGAGCTGATCAAAACAAGGTCACAATGATATCCTCCTTTAATGAAAGAAATGTTCCTTTTTCATTCCTCTTTTCTGGGAAACAGGTGAGTTGGTTTTGTTCAAACTTTCAACATTTTAACAAAGATCCCTTTGAAGGTCACCCTTGAAAAGTGTAGGCCTAATAGGTTTAAGTTTCAAACAGTTCCTGGAAACAGGAGGTCAGAATCCAAAAACTTTCAGACAATGTTCAGTGCACCCGTGAGAATCTTAAACTACATGGAAACAACAAAGTACTCCAAAACCAGCTTGTTACTTCTTGTGGGGAAGAAAAATAAAAGAAACAAAGGGAAATAAAGTGACTCAAATTCACAGTTCCGGAATAATTGGCCCTTCCATCTCTGGTTGTGCAGGTAAGAGACACACAGGCGTTCCAGAAAGGAAGGCCTCGGTAAAAAACTACCAAACATCCCCTCAGCTCCAGAGAACCACTCCTTCCTGCCCCTGGCCCCAGGGAAGGCTGACAGCGGTGTCAGAGCAGGGTACTCCCCGCTTAGTCATGCCCAGATAGCTCCTAACCCTAAAGCGTTCCGATTCAAACCTTCCTACACCAGGCAGCTCCAGAACACAAGACAGAAGGGGTTTTGTGTTATTGCTAACTAAAATCTAGCATCAACATCAAAATCCTGCCTCACAGAACAGGTTTTACCGTGCTTTCCTTCTTGTAGAAAACCTAAATCAACTGTTTAGTATTTCACTGAAAAGTGAGGGCTCAGCAGAGAGAATATTGGTAAAGTGAGAATAACACAACATGCATGCTCTCAGATGTTCATTTCTGTGCAAGTCAAAAATCACAGAGAACAGTTTAAACAAATCTCAACATGCCTCTCATGCCCAGAAACGGGATTCCTCCTACAAACACCTTAGGCATGAACATCACAACATCTCCCCTTGTGTCCAGCCTCCTCCCACTTTACTCACTTACCAAAACCACACAGGTATTTTTATCTTTTTTCACTTCTTAACACAGTAAATCAGAATATTGTGAACCTTCTATCACAAGGGCAAACAAGCTATGGGATCCACTGTTTCAGGTCTTAGAAAGCATTCTTAAAAATAAGCAGAAGGGCAGACAGATAGCGTTATTTACCTGAAAACAGATGAGTGTTACTCTAAAACCGTTCGTTTTGAATGTATCTGTTGGATACAGACTTGGTGCTGGGTTTATAACCGCCTGTACCTTTGCTTTCAGGTCAGCACAGATCTCCAGCTGCTTTTGCCTGGAATCAGCCAGCGCCACGTCTGCCTCGTGAGCAGCAGCAGCCTCGGCAGCAGCAGCCACGGTCCTCAGCACAAAGGCTCTCCTGGCCTGAGCCCAGCTCAGCAGCAACGCTCTGCGCTGGCTCCTGACGGCCTGGTGACGGTCCCAGGCCTTCTCATGAGCAACCTGCAAGGGGGAAGCATTTCAGAAAGGCTTACAAACGATTCATTAATAAAATTAAAACGCTGGACATTTTTTTAAACGTTTCACATAATTGATTTAGTTATTGTACCACCAACATTCCCACGGAATGCACAGCACAGGGCACTGCACTCTGCAGGTGCCAGGTGCCACCGTCTCCCTGGGGACAGTGACACCTCTGCCAGCGCCACAGCACCCTCCTGGCCCCCTGCTCTGCATTCAGCTACGCTTATGCAAAAGCAATAAACAAACTGCACCGGTCCCCCCCTGCCCTGAAGGACACAACATATGAGTAGGTCCTTCCAATACATTTCCAGAGATACCCAGCACTTCCAGCAGGACGAGGTTTTCCCAGCAGATTCTGATCTGCAGAGAAACAGGGCACCAATAACTGCAATGGTACAAAAGCAGTACCAGGGGGAATCTGCTTCGCTTCTTTCCTAGCAGGAAATTTGGAAACAGAACCTTAGTTTCCCAGGCAGCACAGTGCCACCACCAGTGTCACCGCCTCGCAAAACCAGGGAGTGTTTAACCCAAAATCCACTTGCTTTGGCCTAATTCAGTGAGGCTCCTGAGGGTATTCGAGGTTCAAGACTTTGATGGAAGCAGTATCAGGCAAGGCTGCATAGAATGAGGCAGCAGAGTCTGGAACCTGTCTTATATCCCCAAAAATTCAAGTGACAGGGATGAAGGAGATTCTAGCGATGGCTGGCTGCTCACAGGTGTCACAGGGACCATTCCAGATGTGGATTGCAGGCTCTGGCAGGGGAGCAGGGGTTGCTGGCTCACCTGTGCCTGGCTCACAGATATTCCTGGCACAGATACGGCCTGTGCCTGCCTGGAGGTGCCCCTCGAGCTTCCCTGCAGCCAAACCGCAGCCACGGCGCCTCTGCAGCCCCTGCCAGGGCTGCTGCTCCACACCCACGGGCTCCTGAAGCCAAGGCACTGCTGAGGGAGGCATGGGCTGGGAGTTTGCTGCTCCGGACACGGAGCTGTCCCAGGAGCCGCTCCGGGATCGGGCACTGAGCGCCCAACCACTGCTCCCTGTCCCCCGGGCACGGAGGGAAAGCCCTCGGGCTGGTGCCCCAGTGTGGCACACACGGTTTGAAAACAGATTCTCAGCAGTGTCTCAACATTTCCATAGCTGTCATGCTAATACACATACCGAGAGGTATCACTTTGATGTGGAATTAGGATTTTTAGATTGAGTACTTTTAAATTTTAAATGAACCTTCAAAGAAGCAGGGAGACCCATTAAGAGTGGCTGTGCTCAAAACCTCCACTGTCCAAAGCACAGGACCATTCAGCCCTATCCAGTCCAGGACAGCATTTCTGAGACCCACAAGAACTTTATTTTCAGTGAAACTCTGGTTAATTATCAGTATCACTTCACTGTCAGTCCTTTGCACTAGACATTCCTCTAACACAGGGAAGTAGATGGTCTAAAAATACAGGCAGAGATAAAAAAAGCCTCCTACTTTCCTTATGACATCCTGAAGTGTTCTGGCCTTGAAATGGGTTTCTCAATTAGCTGCTATGTGCTTATTCACTGTGGAGTGCAAGAGGAATCAGCAATCAATTTGAAAGGCATTATGTATATAAAAATAGCTCTCCTTTGGAGCAGGAGATAACTTTCCACTCTTCCAGCTATATATGTGCCACAAAACAATTAAAATAACTATTCCTAGACAGTGCAGCAAGGCTGCACATCCTCATGAAAAATAAAAACACCAAGAGTAGCATAACAGAGCTATAAAACTGTACGGCAAAACCAATGCTAACAAATTATTTTTGTTGTAAGACTATGTGGAAATATAAAATCTGCCCAGGACTTGTTTTGAAGAGACAATAGGTTTTAAAATTCCTGCATGTTGGAAACGGGATGTTTCTTCTTTACTGTGCAGAATAAAATTTATAATTAAGAAAATTTAAAATGAAAAAACTTGGCTAAACATACATTCTTTAATACAACTGTTCACTACACAGTTTGAGAATTTGTATAATTGAATGAATATGTAAACCAACACTGACCAGCTCTTGCCTGGATTTGTGGGGAAGAAACCTCTGCAGCATATCCAGGTACAAAGTCCTCCTCCTCTGAAGATCACTTGGGTACTGATTGATAACAGCCTGGAACACCCACTGATCTTCTTCCTTCCAGCCACTGTTCCTACAGGAATGCAAAACAATCCGTCCCAGTGCAACTTAACCGCTGAAAAGGAGGAGTTTGGTTCCGGACAGCCCAGCCTGGAGCGGGCTCACAGCCCTGATGCTGCAAACGGGATCTTGGGTCAGGGGTGACAAAATCAGATTTAAAGAAATTAAGCAAACGTATATTGCTTTGCTGATATGACACTTACTGTGTCATCGTTTGAGTGAATTGTTCTGTTTCTAATCCGGCTTTTTATCAGGGAATGTCACTGTGTTTCTCAAACGTGCCACATTAATGGATAAGCAGTGACCCCACAGGGAAAATGCAGTGTGGAAAAGGAGCAATGATCCAGTGAGCAGTAAATAAATGACCAAAAGGGAATGAATGAAGTGACAATCCTTGCACACAGCTAAACGAGGATCTAGTTTTCAAACTCCTGACAGCCACAGGCTCAGCAGCAAGGCATAGGATTCACCGTTCTTTAGAACAGGAGCTGTAGCACTCAGCTTGCAGTGATCTGTCCCAGAAAATGAGAGCGGCAAGAAGTGACACCCACCTAAGAGAGGAGCACGGGCTGGGCTGCAGATTCTACCCTCAACCTGAACCCTTGGCCCCGAAAGGATTAATGTCAGCATTAACATCCACGCAGCAACCCTGAGTCAGACCAAAAGGCCTCTCTAGCCCAGTGACCCGGTTCCAGAAGTGACTGAGAGACCAGGCACAATTACAAGGCGGCAATCATGAGACGCCATCCACCCCCCAAATTCCTTTTTTTTCCTCATTGAACACAGGTTAAAAGTTACCTCTGTCTTTTATGCAAAGGGCATCACAATGAGGATGGGCAGGTAAGGAGAAATCACAAGCTGCCCCCTGCAATGCACTCCAGGAACACTCTCAGGCCATTAGTGCTGCATGGCTATTAGGACATGAAATTTCTTATAAACTGTATGAAACTTCCAACAAGCTATTTCTAGGACCCAGGAATTTGCTGCTAAGCCCAGCCCTCACGAGAAGAAATGGAGGCAGCCTCTAAACGAGGGAGAGCAGAGATCCAGCTCCCGCAAAAATTTCATTTGCAGCAACTGACAACGACCAAGCCAAGGCTGGAGACAACCCAACAAGTGAAATCACATGAGCCAGAGCAGAACAGCCTGACAGCCTCACTTTGTAGGTGATTGCTGAATTCCCCAGACAAACAAGGAGTAGAAATATCCAAGCTGGGTGGGTTTCACACACTGAGCCTAACGCTGAAGTAGTGCCCCAGAAGGAAAACGGGGCTAAGGAATCCTTCACAGAGGGAATGGTGCTAGAACAGCCTGGGACAGCAGGCACAGCTCCCAGGGACAGCCCCTGAGCTCGGTCACCAAGGTGGCGTTGGAAGGATGTGCTATTTCTGCAGCATTTACTGCCTCTAAGAAAAATGTCCAGCAATTTGTCCTCAGGAATTAATGTTTTAAACTTCTGCCTTTTCTCTAGAGGCAGCTTTTCTAAGAAATCAGTTCGGTTTTTAATTTTAGAATCTCTGTGTCATGATCTGATATTCTGAAGCACGGGTTTCCTGAAGAATGACTTTAATGAACAATTTAATTATTCTTTTCTCTGATTTAAATCTCTTTCACTGCAATTGTTCCTACTGATCTGACCTAAGTGAGTACAAAATTATCTTTTTTCTTTAGATAATACCTAGAATTCTTGTCTTTCCAACCCCAACAATTTATTCATTTATCTATGAGAAGAATTGCCCAAAAACCCCTGGTAGCCCTCAGCTGGAGGAAATATCAGGGTCAGGGTTTACTTGTTTCTGGGTTGGATTACTACCTCTTGTAATTTCTGAAAGAAATCAATAATCCTCCTCTGTGAGTCCTGACATCCCTCAGCATGGTGGCACCTGCACATGTCACTTTTGTGACAGTAGTGAGACAGTTCTGAGAGCTGAGATCTGGCTTTGTGACTCCCTACCGTGGGTATTTCTGCCCATGCAGGCTGGAGAACAAACAGAGGTCTTCTGCCTACAAAGAGGAGTGAGGCAGAGTGCGATCCACCTCGGCCAGGGAGCATCGCACCATGGACCCGAGAGCAGGGAGAGCAGAGGGGCCGCAGCCCCACGGCCACTCCGGCCACCTCCTCTGCCGCCAGCACGCAGGGAGCTGCACCAGCAGCTGCGCCAGCTTCTGCTCCTCCATCTCGCACCTCTGTCAAGCTCCCTCCAATTTGTATTCCTCTGAAGGCCGGCTCAGGATGAATCCCTGCACTGCTCAAGACGAGGCGGAGACATTTTTGTGGAAGATCCTTTGGGGAGCAATCAGCTGGAGCGAGAGCTACAAGTACTTTATTGTCAGTAGGGACAAACTGACTGCCAGTGCCTGGGTTTGTCAGCTGTGCCAAAATTTGTCAGCTGTGCTGAGATTCTGTCAGCTGCTCATAGACAAATAGTGAAAAAAAACCCCAAAAAAACCAGCATGACCCAGCCCAGCATATTCATAGCCACCAAACACATGGAGAATTTCAACATATCCTGCTGAGTGAATCCGAGATGTCACCTCACTTACACTTCTGTAAAATTCCAGAAAGGAACATCTCATCTAAAACAAGTCTGAAAAGTGCCAACACATTTGACATGAATATTTGAGGTATTATCAGGTTTCTGCAGTGTCAAGATATTGACAAACATTTGCCAGGCTGAATGCATGACCCAAATTTTAAACGTAGTGCTTGCTTTCCTTGTGTGCAGCATTGTACCCGAGCACAGCACAATCTTTATTTTGTTTCAGAGCTGAAGCACAGCAATTGTCTTATATGCAACAGCCCTGAGGCAGCTGCTTCCTTTGAAACAGATTTACCCGGCATTAATCCCTGGCTTTACACACTCTAAAGAATACAAACAGCTCCGAGGGGAAGCTCCCCCTCCCCGCTGTAATCCCCACAGATCCCCTGCAGCAGCAGCAGCAGCGGGTACGGGCAGCGCTGTCGCCGTCGCGCCGGATCTGCAGAGGCACAGCCCGACACGGTGCCACGGGTGCGACGCCACCGGCGCCCTGCCAGGGCTTCTGTCCCTGCCCTGCCCGCGGTTGTGTCCCTGCTCTGCCATCGGCTCTGCCCCTGCCCTCCATCGGCTCTGCCCCTGCCCTCCATCGGCTCTGTCCCTGCCCTGCCATCGGCTCTGTCCCTGCCCTGCCATCGGCTCTGTCCCTGCCCTGCCAGGGGTTCTGTCCCTGCCCTGCCGGCGGTTGTGTCCCTGCTCTGCCATCGGCTCTGTCCCTGCCCTGCCGGCGGTTGTGTCCCTNGGTGCCACGGGTGCGACGCCACCGGCGCCCTGCCAGGGCTTCTGTCCCTGACCTGCCCGCGGTTGTGTCCCTGTCCTGCCATCGGCTCTGTCCCTGCTCTGCCATCGGCTCTGTCCCTGCCCTGACAGGGGTTCTGTCCCTGCCCTGCCCGCGGTTGTGTCCGTGCGCTGCCAGCGGCTCTGTCCCTGCTCTGCCATCGGCTCTGTCCCTGCCCTGTCAGCGGTTGTGTCCCTGCCCTCCATCGGCTCTGTCCCTGCCCTGCCCTGTCCTGCCAGCGGTTCTCTCCCTGCTCTGCCAGCAGCTCTGTCCCTGCCCTCCATCGGCTCTGTCCCTGCCCTGACAGGGGTTCTGTCCCTGCCCTGCCCGCGGTTGTGTCCTTGCCCTCCATCGGCTCTGTCCCTGCCCTCCATCGGCTCTGTCCCTGCCTTGCCAGGGCTTCTGTCCCTGCCCTCCATCGGCTCTGTCCCTGCCCTGCCGGCGGTTCTGGCCCTGCCCTGCCCTGCCAGGGGTTCAGTCCCTGCCCAGTGCTGCTCCAGAAACACCCGTAACGGGCCTGGGAACAGGAGCTAAATTTCCTCGACTCTGTCCTACTCTCCCATTCCTGTCAAAGGATGCTGCAGAGGATGCAGTGCTGAGTCTGCAATACTCCATTCATCCTTCAGTGATCTAAATAATTCAGATATCCTCGGAAATTGTGGGGAAAAAATATAATAGTGCTTAGAGAATCATTATAACGCGCATCAGTCCAAGCCCACAATTTGTGGGATAGCTCGGGAGCTGAATATTTCCCAAACTCAAAAATTTGTTTTTTAGCAACTGCAAAAAAAATGAAATTAGATTATAAAATTTTATAATCCTGTATAAGGCTTGAAACCCCCCCCAAAGTGTTCTTCCATTTCTAAAAGCAATGACTACTGCAATGTGCATTCTAGCAGGATTGAAAATCACACAGAATAGACCAGACCAGAATATTATCTTATTCTAAATTTTCTTTTTCAAACATTCCATGTACATTTTCCAAATTCTCTCTTCCAGACAGTCTGAAGTGTTAAAAAATGGGATGTGCAGTGCCAGAACAGTATTAACTGAAGGTTTCTTTACTGCACATTCAGCATCTGATGGGAGAGGAAGAGAAGTGGCCAAGTGACCCAGATGAAGTGACCAAGTTATTGTGTGATAGAATCACGTGCTACTGAACAACTTCTCAAATCACAAAAATGAGAAAAAAACGTATTGCAGGAGGATGTTTGGTGTCTCTGGGTACAGAGCAATGACGGTAACTGCAAAGGCTTCGTTAGGGCTGTATTAATCAGTAGAGCACGGGGGATACACACCAAGGTCAAGGGCTGTCACTCCATTTCTGACAGCGTTATCTGTGCCAGTTGGAGCACAGTTAGCGTGATGAATTATAGAATACTTCAATCACAAGGCTGCATCTTTGCAAACTCACAGAATATCTCCATGCAAATTAGCCAATATAAATGTAAGAAGTGACAAAGAGCGTTGAGTCTTTTACAAACCCAGATCTTGGAAGCAAGCGAAGCTACAAGAACAAAGTCTTCCTTTTTTTTAAATTGAAAATGTGTTTTTAATGCTGTTGTGGATAAAATCATAAAAAGCGCCCGAGCTTTAGTTTTAAATAAAATGCCCGAGATAATTGCTGATGGTTCATTTATGATTCCCTCCATTTCCGGTTCTCAGAGCTGGCACACGCTGGCCCAGACTGGGTCTATGGCCCCACACACTCTGACAGCCCCCAGCAGATTTCTGCTCCTCCATCAGCAACATCGGCTTCATTTTCCCATCTGGAGACCACAACCTCCCTCCTTCAAAGTGCCACTGCACGTGTTCAGGCTACAACTGAGTTTCTTTCCCTTGCAAATATGGCACTTTATCTTTAAGTCCCGATACTATTTAATTATCAGTGTAAAATTAGCTAGCTCCAGACCTAGACTCACACCCGGCCTACGCTGAGTGAAAACACCACGGCAGGTTTCTCAGCCATTTTCAGAGATTATGTTGTCTATATTGACATTTCTCTATTATTCAGTAGCACACATGCTGTGTGAGTCTGGGATTTTAATTTATGAATTTTCACTCAAACTCTGTTGATCATAAACTTTGACACAATTTTGATTAAAACCACTAGGAAGACTTTGTGCCTATTTAGTGATTTAGCATTTGCCACAGGTTTTCTCACTGAGCTTGTTAAAACTTCTTCTGTAAGAGAAACTATAACAAAATACCAGAGGCAGCAGCAAGAGAACTTTCCAGCCCCAGGGCTGGGCTGTGCCAGTGCTCTGCCCAGAACAGAACCAGAGCGAGTGGCAAAGCCGCCTACAGCATCCCCAGCTTGCAAATCACATCAGAGGTGCGCATTTCAGCCCCAGCAGAGCCGTGCAGACGTGGCAGTACCTGCAGAAAGCTCCCAGCTGCTCCTCCACCCCCTGAAGCTTCGCCCAGTAGCCCCTGGCGAGCTCCTGGTACTCCTCGATCACCAAGGCCGTCAGGTCGGGGTAGGGGCACTCCAGAGACAGCAGCTCGGGGGGAACTTCCAGGAAAAGTCCATTTTTCTCTTCAGGAGAGCGCACTAACGCCTGCAAGGGAGAAATGCTGCTCAGGACGCTACTCTGCATCATATTTACCCTCTCAAGAAATCTCTACATGAATTTATAAGGAAAAGCTTACATTTTCTTTACACTCTTCGAGTTCTCTTTCCAAAGCCAGACTTTCAAGGATGAGACCTTCCAAACTTGCCTTCTGTTGCTTCTTCATAAGTTTGATCTATTTCATGAAACATGTTGCTGTTACTTCTTTCTCTTGTTATGATATGGAAACTCTTATTTAGAAACAGAGTCGGATTTCCAGCCCCACACTGCTACACTTCTACAGATTTTGGTGAGCGGAGTTACACCATGGTAAGAAGGGGGGTTTGTGGCACACTCTGCATGTGAATTATAGTCTCAAAGTTCAACATAAAAATAAATGAAAATGCTAAATACATGGTGATAATAAATTGTAAAAATAGTTAAAATACCAACCTGCCGTAACACCTCAACTGAATTGAGCTTGGGTTTCTGACAAGATTCCTTTGAGAGGTGACGCTGCATTGCAGCCAGCTTGAGTTTCAAATCCTCCTTTAGCTGCCAGACGGGAACCAAAGTGTTGGTTTGATAAGTGTCCCACTCCTTGGACAACTTCTGCTCTGTATGAAACACAAAACTTTCTCAAACACACAAAAAATGTTACACCACACTGTGCCCTGTACATCCAAACCTGCCAAGGCAGGGATTTAAAAACCCAAACAATCAAGGTGTTGGCTATGAAAAAATAATTAAGAAATTAGTAAAAAATTCTTACCCAAGTGCCTCAAATCAAAAAAAAAGTTGCTCTTATGGCTTTCTTCATCAAGAAAAGTCTTCATTTCTTCTTCTGCTTTTTGCCTGAAGGAAATGAACATGCATTTTGCGGAAGCTTTCATTTCTTATTCATTACATTTGCAAGAATCATGAGCCTCAAATGCTCCAATAATTAAATAAAAAAGGGGATTCTGTGCCTGGGAAGGTATGAAGTGAAGAGCTTGGACACAAAGATGGTAAAGAAGCCACAAACGCTCTTGTTGAGTGTACAGGGTAATAGACAAGAGCACTGTAAATGTCCCTTATTTTAAGTGTGAATTTACACACATTTTGAGACTAAAGGAATTAAAAAGCATCCGAAACTTTTGATTTTTGAAACTCTTACAAAGACACAGCGTCCAGACGCTGCAGAGCAGCTGAACAACTGAGCCCAGCCCCAAGGGGCTCCAGAGCAACTCCCCCTGTCCTCCCTGCCCCTGGATGAGCTCTTCCTGCCGCAGACCCCTCTCCATGCGGATCACAAACCTTCATTCCCCACACAAAACACCTCCAGATCAGGTATTTTAACCTTTTTCTCTTAACGTCCCTTGAACCAAGCACGCCAGCCCCAAACCTGCTGAAGTCTCTTTAGCAACCACTCACTCAGATTCCCCAGCCCTTACCTGCTCTCGCTCAGCCTTTTATGCTCTTGCCACCACACCTGGCGATGCTGTTTCAGCAGCATTTGCTCTTTGCTAATTTTTGAAACTTGCTCTGTTTTTTTAATCTGCAGAGAAAATTAAAGCTTGTGTTTCGAACATATTCAACAGCTTTATCAAACGCCTTCACATGGAGACTTTTAAATACAGAATGATGAACCTAATAGCTTTTTTTAAAACTGTGCTTGTCTAAAGGACAATGGGCTCAAACGTAACCAATTTTTATGAAATAAGTTTGATGCATTTCAAATCACAATTAATGACAGGAGAAAGTGAAGAAAAAAATGCAGTCCATTTTCTTCTTTCCTTTCCCATCCCTATTTCCCTGGAGGTAAAGGTGGGGAAAGATAAGCAGGAGAACAAAAAATATACTTTCTTACAGGTGGGAAGATAAAAGAGTGAAAGTATGTAGAGAAAAAGAATTTCAGAAATGTATTACTAAAAAAGAGTGTTTTTACAAAATCTATCCAATTAGAGGCTCTCAGACTGTCTGAGGGCTTCACAAAAACATTGCTTCACACTTCAGATAAAATAGGAATACTTGCTTCTGAAGCAGATGGAGTTCCTGCTTCACCCGGAGGAAAGTCTGCCGGAAGGTGCTGCCGCAGAGCCGGGTGACTCTGGCCAGGCAGCAATGAAGGCAGCAGGATCAGGAGCCTGGGGCTGCCAGCCTGCCCCAGACAAGGGGTTTCCTCCCACCCCCTGCCCTCGTGGCTCTCTCTGGCCTCTCGGCGAGGACAAAGCTCCTTCCTGTTCTTCTCCTTGTGCTGCCCTGCCATCGCTTCCCTCCAGGACACTTGGAGCATCCCCGCGGCCCCCACAACCCGGGCACAGACCCTTTTCCCCTCCCCAGGCCCCCTTCACGCAGACACATTGTTCTGTGGCAGAATGGTAGCAAGAGAAGAAAAATACATGGGAAAGTCTCATCTTAGCTCTTAACAGGGAGAAAGGAACAAAGATCTCACTCCACATCTCGTTCAGCAAAGGAACGAGGTTCTGAGTCAAAGGCGCTGGGTTTCCACTTGGCTCGGGGCGAAACAACCTGCAACCTTCCTGCCCAGGGAAAAGCTGCACAAACCCACCACGAGCCCTCCGTGTTCACATCCACGAGAGCACCGAGCAAACACACAGAGACACAGAGATATGCACAGAGAGAGAGACACAGAGAGAGAGACACAGAGAAAGAGACACCTACACAGAGAGAGACAGAGACACACGGAGAGACAGAGACACCTACACAGAGAGAGAGACAGAGAGACACCCGCCCACAGAGAGACAGGGACACACAGAGACACACAGAGACACACAGAAAACACCCACAGAGACACACAAACACACACAGAGAGAGACAGAGACGCACGGAGAGACAGAGACACCTACACAGAGAGAGAGACAGAGAGACACCCGCCCACAGAGAGACAGAGACACACAGAGACACACAGAGACACACAGAGACACACAGGGGCACACAGAGACACACAAACACACACAGAGACACACAGAGACACACAGAGACACACAGGGACACACAGAGACACACAGAGACACACAGAGACACACAAACACACTCAGAGACACACACAAACCCCAGGTGGGCTGAGGAGAGCAGCAGGAAGAGGGGTAGAACTGCTCTTTGCAGCACTCACACACAAACGAGGAAGGGCCTGAAAATTCCCCGATCACAGTCCCTGGGTCACCCCCAAGAAAGCTAAAATAAAATAAACACACGTCTCAGCTGAACCCGAGTTCAGCACCTCTGGGTGAGCATGCCTGGCTCCTAGACAGCCACACGAGGAGAACGCCACGGGAAGGCGGCTGCTCCTTTGTGCTCGGCACCAAACCTGCCTTAGGGCCGGTACGGGGTGAGGAGCTGCAGGAGGGGCTGTGCAGAGGCTGTGTAAAACCAGGTGTGTGCATGTGGGACTGTCCCAGAGCTTGAACACGCGTGCTTCACGCTTCCAGCCACTATCTTACAACACCTTTGAATCAAAGATAATGTCTCACTTTCATTGCTTACGTATTTTCACATTTAAAAAGTTATTTATATTTTCCTCTTGATTACCATTAGGAGCTTGAAATCAGACTTAAGCAAGCAGAATACCACACTTAAAGCAATTTGAAAACACATCTTCGAACCAATCCTAAAACTGAGTGAAACAAAAGTTGAAGTACATTTGTACATAAAGTTCAATATGTTCTAGGAATTATTTTATAGCAACAGCAATGCCATTTTTGTATAACTGCTGCAATGTTACCCTTTTTTCCTGTTGTGCTGTCTTTTTATTTCTTAAGCAGTCGACAACTGATTTACCATTTCTTTCTTTGGTTCTACCTCAAAGGAAGAGCAACTCAGCTCTTCAAAATCAGAATAGCTTAAATCAGCAACAAAAAGTAGTAGGTGGAACACATCCGAGTCTCTCTGGAGCTTTCCCCATATATATTTTACTACCTACTCAGTTGGAAAAGACTTGAGAAGGTGAAAAAACAAAAGAAAGATGAAAAATTAAAGCTTGAATGGATTCAGTAGAATTTGGTATTGCCAATCCATGAAGCAGTATCTGCCAGAATTTTTGATTTATGACACCTACATGTGCTAAAGGAAGCAATACTGTAAAGAAAGGGCTTTTTTCTCATTCACCGTCGCTCTTCCCTAGCATTAAATAAGGCTCCTCTTGTCTTTACCCCCTGAGATGTCCTGCACCAGTTTACCTTTCTGTCTGCTCTACATCTGCATTTTATGGCTATTAAACATTTTTAATCTTCTTTTTAAGATCTACCTCCGCTTGACTTCTGGAAATCGCTTCATACCTCTTTGTTTAGCTTTTTTCTGGATCAGCCTTCCCTTCCCATTTAATCCCACAAATTCTTCACTGCCTCCAGGATTATGTAATAAATTTGGGTGAATTTCCTCAAAGCAGCAAAACACAAATTTTTCCTGTCTTTTGAGGAAGTAGAATCCACACATATTTTGCATCCCTGATTCGAATAAAGTCCCCACATTGACATTAACACGTCCCAATCACAGTATAGCTCTGAAAAACTTTCAAATTTGACCCCCTCTGGCTGAACATGGCTACGGCAATTTGTGATCCCTATTTGTTCTCAGGTTCCTTGGGGCAGGGACCGGAAATACGATCACTGAATTTCAAAAGGATCCACATTACAAACAAAACAAGAATCGTACCTTTGACTGGATTTTTGCAGAGGCCGTTTTTGCCTCTGCAGCCAGTTCATACAGATGTTTGTAGTCAGCAGATTTGTACTTCTGGCTGCAAAGAGCATTTCTTGCAGGAATCGCCACGCTCTCTAGTTATCAGAGAAAACACGTAAGGTCATTTCAAATCCTTGACAAATAATTTAAGTGCGAGTCATAAAATGAATGCATTATGGATAGAGATCAGAACCAATGTTTGAAACACTGGAAGCTTCCACAACAATATTATTAATTGGTGAAAAAGAATTTGAAACAAACATAAACTAGTAGAAATTCTGTAAGAAACGTTGACCAGTTGTCTGTTTACAAGAAGTTAATTTAAAAAGTATTGTTTACATGTGAATTTAGTTATTAATTACTTTTAAACTGTATTTACTGGCATTATAATAACTTCTAATACAGAAATACTGAAGTTTCAATAAATGCATTCTTGCGCTGATTGGAAAACTGCCTCAAAGTTTATTGTAACCTATGGATTGAGCAACAGGAGTAGTTTTTTCCTAAAAGGTATAAAAGCTACCAAGCCCATGCAAATGGAATGAGCTGCAGTTCCATTTCCCACTGACTCTCCAGCCGTGCGGACCGGCAGCCACATCAGAACGAATCCAAAGAATCGAGACTGGAAATCCTGTCTGAACAGGATTTGTCACCAGAACCTGACAATAGGGTCTACCTGCCTGAGATTAACTCCAAAATCAGGATTGTGGGTGTAGGATGCAAACTTTGTATTTAAAAGGCAATGTATTTGCTGTGCCTTGTATTTCACAAGGGAAATAAATTTTATGTATATGTACCCAAAAATACATGCACATGTGAATAAAAATATAAAATACCAAACTTTCAAATTTTAAAATGTTTTTTCACGATTTTCTATATTTTCTAAAACCTGAGGTACTATTACAATTGTAAATGAAGCACCTGAACTTTTCCCCCAGCCCGGTGGAGCTCCTCCATCACTTTGCATAATCCGGGGGTTTACAGGGATAAGGAATGGGCATTTCCTTACAGCCTCGGCTTTGCTGTGCCTCAGCAGCGAGATTGGCCATTATGTTTCCGCATTCCCCGTTAAGCCCCGCGGCTGAAGCGCTGTGTCTGACGCGTGGTTTGCAGAGGGCTAAAAGGCAAAATAAATCCTGCAGAGCCGCCCCGCCATCCCCCTTCAAGGCTCCCCCCGGATTTTCATTTGCTGCGCGCCTGCACAGAGCCGGACAGCCCAGCTCCGGGCGATGCCCCGCCGGGGAGGGATTTCCGAGTTCGCCTGCCGGGCATTCCCCGGGCAGGCAGGGACCGGGCGCTGGAAGGGTGGGTGCTGCCCTGGGGAGAGCAGCCCTGGGGAGAGCAGCCCTGGGGAGAGCAGCCCCGGGGAGAGCCGCAGGGACTGGGCACTGGAAGGATGGGAGCAGCCCTGGGGAGAGCAGCAGGGACTGGGCGCTGGAAGGACGGGAGCAGCCCCGGGGAGAGCAGCCCTGGGGAGAGCAGCCCTGGGGAGAGCAGCAGGGACCGGGCACTGGAAGGGTGGGAGCGGCCCTGGGGAGAGCAGCAGGGACCGGGCGCTGGAAGGACGGGAGCGGCCCTAGGGAGAGCAGCCCCGGGGAGTGCAGCAGGGACTGGGCACTGGAAGGACGGGAGCAGCCCTGGGGAGAGCAGCAGGGACCGGGCACTGGAAGGGTGGGAGCGGCCCTGGGGAGAGCAGCAGGGACCGGGCGCTGGAAGGACGGGAGCGGCCCTAGGGAGAGCAGCCCCGGGGAGTGNGGAGCGGCCCGGGGGAGAGCGGCAGGGACGGGGCGGGCACTGGAAGGATGGGAGCAGCCCTGGGGAGAGCAGCAGGGACCGGGCGGGTGCTGGAAGGACGGGAGCAGCCCTGGGGAGAGCAGCTTGGGAACCCTGCGGGCAAAGGCTGGGCATGGATGGCGAGGTGCCCCCGCAGCCAGAACAGCGCCCTGGTCCCGAACCCGGTACAGGGGGGCAGAAACTGGCCCAGGGGAGTCCAGGAAATGGTCAGGGGCAGGAGCACTGCTGCTGGGAAGGTGGGGATGTTCGGACAGAGGAGCAGGATCTCAGTGTGTAAAGGGGCCTGTACAAGAGACAGAAAGGACAGCGGGAGGGACAACAGCTTCAACCTGAAAGGAGGTGGATGCAGACAGGAACTAAGACGGAATTCCTGGCTGGGAGGGTGGGGAGGCCCTGGCACAGATTCCCAGAGAAGCTGTGGCTGCTCCTGGATCCCTGGCAGTGCCCAAGGCCAGGCTGGACATTGGGGCTGGAGCACCTGGGACAGTGGGAGGTGTCCCTGCCATGGCAGGGGTGGCACTGGATGGGATTTAAGGTCCCTCCCAACCCAAACCGTGACCAGAGTGCTACAGCAGCTCCTATATGAGGCTATTAATGGCAGAGCGTTTCATAAACAGTCAATAAAACAATTAAACATGATACATACATACCTCCACCACTAGTCTTATGAGCTGAAAACAAAGTTCCATGGTCCAGCTCACCCATTTTTATTTTTTATGTATTTTTTATACCTGTTGAGAAACAAACATGTTTTGAGAATACCAACATTGTGGATGCAATCTGAAAACACCTTCAAAAATATCTATTGTTTTCTGAGGAGTGGTACATCTCACTAAAAATGTAATTAGACAAATTCCTCAAGTTCATCTTTCATTTTAGGAGATATTTCATGTAGCAAAGGAATTATGCTACTCTCCTAAATGAGAGTTGAACATATCATTTAGCAGCCAAGAAAACAAAATACTATTTCCTTGATGAACCTGTAATGCTGTGAGGTAGCTCGTCTGTTCTTTACTTTGTGCTTTGCAAAAGAGGAGTCCCTCAATCCAAATGTAAGCTCAGCTTTTGAGGTGTTCTTTGCTTTATGGAAATTAAGGCCGAAAAGGTCACTCTTTTCTTGTATTTAGAGCCCGTCCAGGTCCCTTTAAGCACCTCTGTGGTAACACCTGTGAAACCAGGGCAGTTTTTCTGGCAGCAGTGGCTCAGCTCTTGGTGAGCAGTGTGTACCACGTACCCACATCCTCATGGGACAAACAGGATGTTTCAGATGCAATAAGTTACACAACACAGTAAAAAAACATCTTTTATGTCTCAAGCCCCTTACTTTCCCCATAATTAAGGATGCATTGGTGCCATCCCAGGTCCTGCACAGAAATAAAAGCAACAGATCCACCTGAGGTGTTTCAGCTGGACTGAATCAGCAGCTGAGTCACAGCAGGAGGAAAAGGTCATGTCCAGTGAGGCTCCCCACGAGCCCTCTCCCTCAAACCCAGCCACACGGTGCCAAAATTTCCTACACACAAAATTCCCTCTCTTTCTCGTACCTTTGACATTTGCCTGGTCCCACAGCAAGCAGAAACACAGCAAACACAGCAAAAAGAGCAGCAAAATTTGTTCATTTGTGGAGTTATTTCCTCGCTGTTCCCGTGAGATGAGCTAGTTCATCCCTACAAATTCCAAGGATGGCACAATGCAACAGGGAGGTGGGAAGGAAGAGCAGCAGAAGAAATGCAGAGGGAACTACTCTGACAGAGAGCTATGAAGGTCAGTCAAACAAAAACGTGACTCTGCCACCGAAGACAGTTTGCAGGGCACTTTCCCATGAGCTGTGCTGGACATTCTGTCTCGCAGAATCATCAAAAGCTGCTAAAGTGTGAAAAAATCCAGCTTAGACAGACAACAGTCCAACGACTGAGCTTCCAGCATTACTGCAAACGCTGGGCAAGTGCAGCAGAAAGGAGAGGCACATCCACACCCCCGCCGCTGCCGTGGCTGAGCCGGGGCAGAGCTCAGGGCTCAGCAGCACTCGGAGCAAATCCCTGACCCCGGGCACGGGAGCCGTGACGCTGCAGTTTCACACGGCATCAAATCTGCTTCCATTTCTCTTTCTTGAAGGCATAACCCAGGGAAAATTGGATGTGGTGAATTTCTTTTTCTTCTTCCTGTTGCATTTCCACTCTAGTTCATGGAAAGTGATGCAAATATTTTGGGAGGTATCTTAGTTTTAATGAGAGTCATTAGATTTTGCACCTAGCAGTGCTTCTAATCACCTTCACCCTTTGCTTTTGAAGAGACCATTGGATTTCTGTATTCTATAACCTTAAAAGAGTGATTTTGAACCTGTCACTGCTCTCATTAAATTCTGAGAGCTGTTAATATTTCTCCTGGTTGTGGAGTCTGTATTAAAAGGGGAAAGGAAATCAATTTAAGGTGCAGCTTAGTATATTTGCATCATAAAGACACTTTACAAAGACAGAATTATTTGTAGGTTTAAACCCAAGAAATTTAACTGGCAGGTGGTTAATTCTGGGGGTGCCCTACAGTGTCACACCCTGCAGAAGGATGCCCAGACAGCCGTGTACCCGATTTTATTCGGTTAAATACAACAAATCAGGGTGAAGAGACATTTCAAAATGATGAGTAATGTCAAAGCCAGATGGAACATCTGTCTTTAGAAAAAATAACTACACAAGGAGTTGACAGTCTGGTTTCTCACAAGCTTAAAAGAAATTCCAGTCCCCTGCTACAGACAGCCAGTCTTCCTCCTGCCGGCTTTATTTGGTTTCTGACCATCCGAGCACTGCTTCCACTGATAAACCCGGGAAGGGAGTACTACAGGGACTCTCATCTACACCGTGTAATGAAGGCAAAAATAACACTGATGGAAAACTGGGACTACTCAAAAGCTCTAAGAAGATTGGATCCATCAGAGCCACTCTTCTCTATTAAAACCTTTATTACTGTTCCCCGCGCAGCTGCCGCAGCAGCGTCATTCTCCTGTGTTACACATTTGGGGAGCCATCATCCTAATCTGGGTCCATCTGGCCAGCTTTAAACGACAAGCTCCTCGCACAAGAAACTCCGTGCTTTCTGAAAAATAACCATGGATACTAGAAAGATCAGCAGCAGCAGAGCTACCCCTCTGGGTTATTTATTTATTTATTTGGCCATTTGGCAAATCGTTACTATCCTTTCGTTCTGCTGACATGTTTCAGATTTAATGTTAGTGTTTGAACAAAACTTTACACATATTGACCTTAGCTTCACCTCTTTTAAAAAGAGACCAAGAGAATACATCTCGGGAACAGAACTGATGCAAAAAAAACCCTTTACTGGCCATTTTCTGTAATTTTAGGGCTACTATATTTGATTAACCAAGTCCTTATTCCCTTACAGCCAACCCATTTCTCTCTTCCACAATGATGTCATACATTTGTGTTTGATCTCAGCTTCTCACAGACATTATTTTCTGTTATCTCAAATTCAACATTATGGCCTCACTAACACACTGAAAATGAATGCTGAGATGGTTTTGGAGAAGGACAAGATCTATATAAACCTGCATTTTATCTTCAGTAACTAGCAAATGTACTAATCAAAATTATAAAAGCACTGCCATTTGAATTTATTTCTGCTTTAATGCAGATATATCTAGAAACCTCTCCAGTACTATGTAAGTCCATCTAAGCCTGAATTCCAATACCCTGCCTCAAAGCTCTGCTCAAACTTCATTGCAGACTCTGGGCTGGGAGTCTTGATGCATCTCAGAAAAAAAAAGTACAAAAGATCAACCAGCCACCAAGCAGAAGTCCCTGCACGTAGAAATCTGCCCCTCAAGAAAGCTAAGTCAGCTCTGCCCACAGCCAGCCACAGGGAATTCTTTTAGCAGCAGTGGAAAGCACAAGGTTTAACAATTCTCTTTTTCTGCTCCTTTGACAATTTAGTACCACTATTCACCGGGCTCTTTTAGGCAATACAAATGTGATCTCTTAAAAGATTTCATCTCCAACCCAACTCTTCAATGCATTCTTAATGTGAGCCCTTGCTGGTGTCTGAGGTGTGAGACCTGTGTTTATTCTTACACATGGGAACAGCCAATATTGAGGCAGGATGCTCCCTCCTTTCATTTGAATAGAAATTAAACTCCCGGTGTCAGTCAGCATTCCTGCAGGAAGCACAGCCGGGTGCCGGCCACAGACTGGGGTGCGTCAGGCCAGGCCCCGGTCCCACAAGTGTGGGTGCTCCCAGTGAGCTCAGCCGTGATTTTAGAAGAGCCTCATTCCATGTCTTGTTTCAACGCGTTGTTTACACACATAAATCTTCGCAGATTTGGGTCACCGGTGCCATTTTTTCCTCCCAGCTGAAGTGCTGCTCATCGGCCGAAGGGCAGGAGGATTTCTGGCAGGGAGGCACGGTGCTTAACGACCCAGACATGCCTTGTGAAACGTAATTCCTTGTGCATGTTTTAAATCAGTCACGTTATTAATGTAGAAATCAATACTATGAATCAACCCTTCACAAAACACAATTTAACAGCATCACCCACGACAGTATATCCGGGTTTGTGAAAGGAGGACAGAATCTGTGGCAGCAGCTGTTACAGCCCTCTCAGGGCTCACGGAGTGTGCTGGGGGTGTACACCCCTGAAAACCAGAGCTGAACCACGGACCTACCGACAGCTTGGAGCACAGCACCAACAGGAACTTGGACTGTGCATTAGGACAGGTGTTCCTAAAAAATACAAACTCAGAAAAAATGCCCAAACTCAGAAATCCCTTATTCTCAGTGCTCTCTTTTCAATATCTGGTGGCTTCTTGGATATTTTGTGGAAAGCTTTCTTTAAGGTTTTAAAGTTTAATGCAAATGGTAATTGCTTAGCTACTGCATATTTAAAAGAAAAGGAATGTTAACACGCAGCTGTTGAACCCTCTGATCCTAATTATTGTTAGGGAAAAGAGGCGAAGACTCACTCCCATTGTAGGGCATGGAGTACAAACAGCAAATAAATAATGAGCTTGATCCCTTAATCAGATCCTTTCTCTTCTAGTTGAACTAACTATCTGAAAATGGCACCCATCCAGAACGTGTTAATCTTGCAGCAGTCAATCCTTTCCACGGGAAGAAAATGCACAGTATAATACTTCTATCATTCGGTGTCAAAACAGTTGCTAGAAAAATCCCATTGTTTGATTGTAATTTAAATTTACATTCCCCTGAAGAAAGAATTATAGATCTGTTTGAAATAAAGTCAGGTCTCAGAAATGGTACGTTCCCAAAAGAGGCATAGTCCTTTCTGTCTATGATAATCTCATTACTTCCTCATTAAGTAAAACTTAATCCAAAGTAGGAAGATCAATTTGAGTAACACTTAAAACAATCAGCTTCTTGCACTGCTCTGCCACACTGCAGGGGCAGGGAACAGCTCCTCTGCCTTCTGAGGATCTGCACATCACAAGGAACTCCATTCCCCCTCCATTCTTTGAGTATTCTTAGAAAATCCAAGATAAAAAAAACTTTAGGAACACTTAAAAAAAACATTGAAATAAGCAGATAAAAGAAAGGAAGTAAATGTTTTAGAAGTTAAGTTGACATAAAAGGGGCAGGAAATGAAGTCACCCACGTCACCTTGGGTCAAGTGAGTCAGGTGGCATTTTATGCTGTTGTGTTTCAAACAAAATGTGCACAATCCATTTTCAGTGACCAAATGCAGCTGGCCTGCTGCGGTCAGCACACCTGCAATTGCCAGGTTTAAATGAAAGAGAGGATGAAATGAGAAAATGCTCTGATGCTTTGAGTAGTTAATTATTATAAAGCACTTGGGGTTGGGTCTTACAGCTCATCCAGCTTCACCCCGTGCCATGAGCAGGGGACAGCCCCACGGTCCCGGGGTGCTCCAAGCCTTGGCCAGCCTGGCCTGGGGCACTGCCAGGGATGGGACAGCCACAACTCCTTTGGGCAATTCCTGGCATGTGGCTGGACAAACCTGGACAAAGCCCAGCTTTGCTGAACTAAAGGCAAAAATCCTGAGGCATCACTTACAAATTTCTGTAACACAGGAGGTTTGTAGAATTTTGTTATGTGTTGTTTTTATTAATGTTCTACCTAGATGTCTATTTATTACCTCCATGTACAACAAAAGACTGAAAACGAAACAATGTGCTTGAATATATGAAAGATTAATTGGAAGATGTGAGGCTGAGTTATCCATTATAGGACTCTACAATTGTCTCCATTACTAAAGAAATAACAAATGTTTAGTTAAATTCACCTGTGGCTGCTCGGCCTGTAAAACATACCTGCTGCTGGCTGGGCTGTGTGGAGAGGGTGGTTTGGAATGGTGCAGCAGCAACTCACCCCTCTGCTGCTGATGCTGCTCTGCATCCATCAGATAAAACAATTAAATCTACAGAAGTCACTCAGCACAACAGAAGCGAAGGTGACACAAAACTGCAGAGAATCAACGTTCCCTGCAACACAACAAAGTACCTGGGCTTTGCGCGTCTGCTCAAGAGGCAGGACTTGCACTGCGCCACGGGAGTTCCAAGGACAGATTCCATGTGTAGCAACTCTGGGCCGGGGGAGTAAGGACACCGTTTTACAGGCAGGGTTAGTTAGGGAGCCAGACCTCAAAGGGAGCTGCAGCAGAACAATGTGTTCTGCAAGAAGCATCGCAGGTACTAAACCATCAGATACTGAAATAGTCAATACCAAGTGGGAGCAGAAGTTCAATGGAAGGCAGTTAAAGAGGCTCAGAGGAAGTCATTGAGTCACTTTAAAAGGAAAAAAAGAACAATAAAAACCTACTGAAGACTCGACTTAAAAAAATGTGAGCAACATATCTGGATTCCAGTTGTTAAATCACAGCCCCATTGCTCTTAAGATAAACCAACCGATGTGATTTTGCTTCCAGTGCTGCAAACTGCACAATTGGAAATACACAGTTTGAGAGCCATGATAGCTCCATTTTCTATAACTAGCTACATCTCAGCTTTTCTCAAAGCAGGAAGGGAAGCAGGAGTCCAGTTCCTTGTTTTATGGAATTAAAAAGGTAATTTTAGGTCGTGCTCACCTTTTGCATGTGCCTCTGTCTTTACTCTTGCCTTCTGTGTAGTATTTTTAATTAAAGCATCTCCACCTACCCCATTTTCATGCTAGCTTTGTAACTGATGTTTTTTACCTAACAAACCCAAATCCATACGGAAGGGTTCCCTGCCCCACTGCTGGAGGCCTCTCCCTCGCAGCTCTGCTGACAGACCAATTTCTGCAAGCATTTCCTAATGAGCTGCAGGCAGACGTCAGCTGCCTTAGTTTATGTTGTTGGCAGCGCAGTTTAACAGTGCTTCGAGAACATATGACTCTGTCTGAATAAGTCCAATTTCTCCTTCAGCCAAGACACTTCTCCCCGTTCTAGCCCACGAGAAGCCGTGGATTTGCAGCCATTTGCACACTCACGGTGATACTTCAGAGCAATTCTGCACCTCACCTGCCCAGGTTCCACCCATCCCTGCTCATCTGAGCTGCAGGTGGGACACACAGCCAGGGCCGCCAGCCCTGGGGCAGAGGGGCCCTGAACGAGCAGGACCCTGTGAGGTGGGGCTGGCACCCGAGACTGTGTCACTGTCCTTTAGCCAGCCCAGATGATTTTTGTCTGAGTAGCGCAGCGGGAGTCAGAGCAGAGCGTTTGTCTGCAGCCTGTGAGAGACAAGCCAGAGGGACAGATAATTCATGTGATTTAGGAGCCACTGCGGCTTAATTTGTCAGGAGCATCAGTATCACTTTGTACAGCTTTTGCCAGTTCTGCTAGGCCAAATTCCCAGAGTTATGTGCAGGGAAGCATTTGGCACAACTTCACTTTAAATTATTGCATAATGTTGTCTGATATCCTGCTACAAACAGCAACTCATCCTTGTCTGGGGCCTCTCAGTTACAGCCATTAGAAATGTGCCGTCTGTAAACATGAATCAAATACTCTTTTTGCGTGTACATCCTCTTTGTTGCCTCCTCATTCAAAAGTATCTCCAGATTTCAGTCTGACATTCTGTATCCCTGGCCTGGTGAGAAGGTTTATTATCTGGTTAATTTCTCAACATTTTTTTTCCAGCCTCGTATACAAACCAGTAACAAGAAGGGAAATATTTTGTTCAGCTTGGGAACTGTAGCAGTTGGCAGAAACTGCAAAGGATTTCAGCAGGCCTCCCCCTGTTCCTGAGCAGATGTAAGTACCTGCACTGTGCAGAGCTGGGGTGCTGAGGGGTTCTTTAGTTCCTTGTGGGCTTTGGGGGGAGTTGTTGTGGGCTTTGGTTGTTTTTTCAAGGTTGTTTACACAACAATTACTTGCAAGCTCAGGACCTGTAAACCCACAGAACAGACCAACTGCTGTCACCTTGTCTTTATGGACACACCACTCGGCATTTCCTCCATCCTCTCCCCAAATCATCCACCTGCCTGTTGCCAAGCTGCCTGTTTATTTCCAGGTGCTGCAATATCCAGGAGCAGCCCTGACTTACAGGTGCACACGTGTGATGAAACCTGATTTCACCAGAGCTGGCTTCAGCAGCACAGCTCCCTTAGGGACATCCCTTTTCCTGCTGCCCCAAACACAGCACCATCGCTCCGCTCCTGGGTCACACGCCAGCTGAAACAATGAGCTGGGACAGGATTCTGGGGTTTGCCAAGAAAAGGTTACCGAGCTTACACTACGGGTCAGCAAGTCTTGTTCCTCAAGCCTCCATTTTGCTGTAACAGGTATCCAGGACAAAACATTTCCCGTTCCTGCCTAAAGAGGAGGCCCCCACTCCCGCCGTCCACGGGTACTCGCACATTCCTCAGCGCAGCGTTCCCGGCAGGAACAGCGCGCTCAGGAAAATTGATCCACCTGGAAAATAGGAGCGTGCATGCTGGGGAGGTTCCTGGGGAAGCTGGATCAATTCCGTACTGCAGCTCCCCGCACAGTTGCAGGCACTGGGAGGGCTGGAGAGAGATATCCTGACAGGGCAGCATTGTCCTTCCCAGGGCAGCTGGGCTCGGGCCAGAGCACAGGGCTCTGCAGTCAGGAGGGATCGTGCTGAGCATTCTGCACCACCTACAATCAAACACTCCCACTTCATGCTTCAAAGCCGTGCAAGGAAAAAAAAGAAAGCACAAACAACCTGGCAGTATCCAAATAGTTTTCCTCAATATTTTGTTTTACCACAGGGAAGAGTAATGTCTATCCACAGCAGAGCAGTAATTTTGAATGGAACTGTATGAAACAGAATTTTCTATGAAAGCCTTCGCTGAAAAAGCAAGATGTCAGCCCACCACTTTCCTCAGAAACACACCTGTTAGGTGCCTTCCCTCCCCAGGTAAACAATAAGAAGCAGGAGAACATTTAGTGCTTTTTATACCAAATGAAATTACAGTTTCAAAATTACCCCAAAACAATTGTAGTGTGATTGAGTTGCTGTGACATCAGCACAATGGCTTACAGTAACTTCTGAAATCAAATTGTAGGTTTTAACGAGGGGGAAAAAGCCCACACATCTAAATAACTCCCCACGTGAGCACTAAACAGCTGCTCGTGTGTGTTAGCCTGCCATGAGCATCACTCTCTGCTCCAGGTATTTTTCTCCCAAACCTTCATAATTTCAGTATCTGTAAGAGATCACAGTTAACGCAGGTAGCATTAAACAGCTTCCAGAAGAAACCAAACCACGTCTGCCCCACTAACCCCCCAAACCCAAACAAGAAAAATTCACAAAAACAAAACAAAACAAAACAAAAAAGACAAAACCCAAACAAAACAAAAACCCCAAAAGAAAACAGAAAAAACCCCCAAGAAACAAAGCAACACTGGTTTTGTGACCGATATTTATCACTAAAATTAAAAGATAGGCACGTCAGTGTTTTGCAAGGGCTGTGAACATCTGTGGAATATATGTATATATAAAGAAAGCCTTGATTATGGATTAATTTCAGAATAAATTAAACGAAGCAGAAAAACATACTAATGACTTGAAATGATGAAGAAGCACAACAGCAGCAAGAAAACTGGCAAATACCTGTCAACTACATTGCCATCTAAACCACCGGGAGATGAGCACAAGCAGTTCAGGAGGTCAGATTTAGGGCTCAAGAGAAACCAGTCCGGTTCCAAAGGAAACATGAGTGAAGGTTTTTATGAACTGCAAATCATGGCTTTCCAAATGACACTGAGAACGAAACAGACCATCTTACTTGCAAGTCACATCCAGAAGAAGGTGAATAAAAATAAACTGTGCTTGTTTGTTGCAGATTCCAAAAATGATGTAAGAATTTTAACATGTGTTTGACAAAGGCCGCTATCAGCTAATGGAATAAGGAATCAAAGAACCGCACTCCGTGCAGCTCCTTGCATTGGAAAGTTGCAGTGGGGTGCCTCTCCATAGCCTGTGTTGTCCCCGTTGGACCGGACTGGTGCACTGGGACACGCAGCAGTCAATTAGATAATGTATTGGCTGCTCAGGGTGCCAGAACAAATAAACCAGCTCTGAGAGTATGACTAATACCAGACAGAATGAAATACTTGTTCTTCACTGACAGCCATTCAACGTATTTCCAAATCTGACAGGACCCCAAAACGTTACTTTCAATTCTTTCTCCTTCTTTTGTGCCAAAACAAACTGGCTCAAGATCCCTTTCTCCTTCTCAACAGCGTTTCTCACCCTTTCCCATCTCACCCCAACAGGAACTCTAAAACACGGCCAGACCTTGCAATGCGCAGCTCTGCAGGGACACGGGGCACTCAGAACAGCCTGTTCTGGTCATTCCGGCGGTTACAGCATCCACCTGGAGCCACCCAGGACCGGGACAGCCTGGAGATGCCATCGTGCCACCTCCCGTGTCCTGTGCCCTCCACAGCCCCCGCAGCGAAGTTCAGGAATGGCTCAGCTGACTGGGGGCCAGTGAACCCCTTCATTTCCCACAGCTGTTAGCTGTGAGAGCCACGCCAGCACAACACCACCCCAGCTACAGGGGAAACCACTTGAGACTGATTTGAAGCTGATTTAATTAATCCAGTCCACCTGTGGTAGAAGCAGCCTTGCAGCTAAGGAAGGTCACAGCGCTCACACCTGTGCTTTCTCCTCCCTTTGTTCTAGACCCAGTTATTTCACACTTTGTCTTTCCTTTACTCCAGCTCTCCACCCTCATTTGACCCTTCCCGCACTTACTTTATTTCACACCTGTTACTCTTTATTTTACTAAGTTTCTGCAGTGATTCCCCTCAGCTCCCGTTTCCCATTCCCTAGACAGAGACCACCACTCCGCTTTGCTCATATTTTATAAGTAGTTCACATGGAATGAATCATGAGATTTTTCAGCGCAGTGAGGGCTCAAGACTCCCGTTTACAGCTGCCAAGCGTTTTCCATGTGGATATCATCATACTGCGGGAGTTCCTATTGCATTATTCAGTGTACAAATAATTATACAAACAGCAACAAATACCTCAGAGATTAAATATTTTACCAATAGCCCACATGGTTTCCATGCAGCGGATTACATTGCAAGCAGGACGTTCAGTGTACAAATAATTACACAAATCGCAACAAAAATACACAAGTTAAAATGTCAATACTTTTCCCGTGTTACTTTACCGCAGGTTTTCTACGCCACCTGCATCAATACAGCGGGGAAGAGGGTGAATAAAACAACCTCTGGAGACAGCAAGAGCTGGTGATTCAAGCGGCCATTTGGTTTTGGCTCCTTTTAGCCATTTACAGAGTCACCGCTGTCCCAGTCAATGAAGTGAAGAGCATCTATCACCATCGCACCTGCACGGCGGGAGGTGTGAGGAGAGGGGTAAGTAAATGGAAATCCAGCCACACCTGGGATGCACCGGGACCGTCTGTTCGGGATGCTGGAAGGAGAGGAACGGCACCAGTCCGGGATGGTGCGCTCAGGGCAGGCACGCGATGCAAAAAGTTGATCAAGCATTTAACGCACCCAAAGCCTGTTACTGACATGTTTTACAGCGGTTCTAGGGACACTGGCTCTCCTTTTCTACATCATTCCTCACACGCCATCAAGAGAGTTCGGCTGCTGCTGGACGCTTAGGACGGTGGGACGTTAAACAACTGTGGGAAGTGTTTTCCCATTTTACGGAACTCCTGGGCTTGGTCCGTCGGTCCGAGCAGCGCCGCGGGCTGTGCGTTCTGCCGGCACGGCGGGTCCAGGCTCCCGGGACACGGCGGGTCGGACGGGACCGCAGGGGCCGGTCCAGCCTCCCCGGCCAGGCAGGGCCATCCCGGAGCACGTGGCGCAGGTCACAGCCAGGGTCCGGCACGGCGGAGCCCCCGAGCTCCCCGCTCCGCTCCCGCGCGGTTCCCCCGGCGGGGCAGGAGGCGGCCGCACCGAGGCACGGGCACGGCGGGCACCCCAGCCCGGCCATGTCGCACCCGGTGGCTCCGTCC
>VYZT01058113.1:25036-44433 GCA_013400735.1 Pomatostomus ruficeps | reverse complement strand
CGGGGCAGTGCCGGTGGCGGGGCCGCCGGGGCAGTGCCGGTGGCGGGGCCGCCGGGGCAGTGCCGGTGGCGGTGCCGCCGGCCGCGCCTCGGGCTCGCTGCGGTGTGAGGAGAGCAGAAAGTGCTTTGCAGTGCAGGTGCCGGTTACCGAGCGCGGCTGCCGTGCCTTGGGCCGGGAGAGCTGGGAAATGAAGTCTCGCCGCAATAAAATAAATGCTGATGCTGAACCGGGGCTGTTTCAGCACAGAAAAACCAGAGCGGATGACTCAAGCCTCCTCTGGTCCATTTCTCCTCCCGGCTGACGCTCTGGAGGCATCACCAGCTCACCGACAGAGAACCGAGTGTTTCTGAAGTGTCTCTGTTTGCCCCATAGACCTTTGTACTTTCTTTTTTTTTCTCGATAGCCTCCCGCTCCCTGTTAATTTTGCATTAGTCATTGCTCACAGATTCCACTGTTTGAAGGAAAAGGTGTGGTTGGACTGGGAGCACTGGTGTTGCATGAACTGGCTTTTCAGTTCTTTCAGCATTGTCGTTTTTTGATAAATTGGAGTTTAGAGATTAGGAGATGACAAGGATGACAACGTTTTCCCCTTAACTAATGACTGCGTTTTTGAGGTCAACGCCAAATAATTTGTTCACTGTGCTAAAAATAGTGGAACCTACTAAATATACTTGCCTAGTTTGTGAAGAGACAATAATTCAGTCTTGTCCATCGTGTTTAAAGTCGGGGAAGTGTGTTTATAGGGCAAAAGCTTTTTTTGGCATTTAAATGCTGCAATGTGTCTGTTAAACATTACAATGTTATATGCAAATAAATGTAACCTGACTGTGAAAACATAGGTTGCAGTAACTTTCTCCTTCTGTTGAAACTCCTTCTGAAGTGCTCAACTGCTGATGAAATAAGATGTTGTTAATATTTTAAATTAAGGTAGAACAGCTGATAGGCCCTTTCCAGTAAAAACTGTGTCTTTTTCCCTTTCATCTTGTTAGATGTTCAGCATAAATAGCAGTACTGATAATAGAAGTTCTGCTTTAAAACACTGTTGGAGAAAGTTTTGTGAGAGGGGAGAATTTGTTCTATTTTTTCTTAGAATATCAACAAGATAACACCTGTTGGAGTTTGCTTTTTTCAATAATAATGCAGGATCCTTTTATAATGAGCAGTTGAATTCAGTCACAGTATAAACAAGGAAAGCGACAGGATACATTACCTTTTTATAGAAGCTTCCTGCAATAGTAAAGTAGCATCTGTAGTGCATTTTGAGGTATATTTCATATTCTGGGATAGCATATGCTATGTACAAATAGTACTAATCTTAATTAGTAACGTGTGTCTGGTGTTTAGTGTGGAAATCTGCATGCACTGAGAGAAGACTGGAGAAAAACTGCATTTTAAATGAACAGGAAACATGAATAAGAACTCTGTGTACTTCTGCTTCACTTTATGTAGATTATTTCAATACATCTAGTATAGATGAAGTGCTAAAGCAATTCTGAAAGATGGCACTGTGTGAGTAATGTCTTAATTTTGTAAGGGTTTGGTGGTTTTTTTTCCTTAATTGTGATGCTGAAAATAATCAAGTCCTGCAACATTTGGTTGTTTGTTTGGGGCAGGAAAGCAGTGGCCAGTTCAGGGAGTTCAGTGAGCTTCACAAAGTTTCTGTGAGTGTAATTACGAGCATTTGCTTTAGTACCAGGACACACTTAGCGTAACGCGGAACAGGAGAGACCCCTAAAAAAGCGAGCAGAACTCGTGATCCTTGTTTGGAAGAGCAGAGCTGTGAGCCTGTTGTTGGCCGTGGTCTGTATTGCTCTCTGTCACTTTTCTGTCGCTTTCAGTCAAACCAGCGAGTCTGGGTGGATTAGGTGGGATTGCTCGGGATGAGCAGCTGCGCTCCTTTCCAGCCGTCCAGGATGCGGTGGAGCAGAGCAGTTCCCAGGAGCACAGAGCTTTCCCGAGCAGGCTGCTGTGCCAGGGCCCTGCTCCGAGGGCATCCCGAGCCGGGGCCCTGCTCCGAGGGCAGCCCGAGGTGCATCCCGAGCCGGGGCCGTGCTCCGAGGGCAGCCCGAGGTGCATCCCGAGCCGGGGCCCTGCTCCGAGGGCAGCCCGAGGTGCATCCCGAGCCGGGGCCGTGCTCCGAGGGCAGCCCGAGGTGCATCCCGAGCCGGGGCCCTGCTCCGAGGGCAGCCCGAGGTGCATCCCGAGCCGGGCGGGCAGGAGGCAGCTGCTCTGCTGCAGAACAGCAGCTCCGTGTGCCAGGGCTGCATGGGACACCCCTGGCGAGAGCTGCTGCAGGAAGAACGTGTTTTGCTACCTTGTACAATGAGCGTGTGGACATCTCCCGAGGAACTTGTGTTGGTGCGGGTCAGAATTCCGGAACTTTCAGCATTTTTGGTTAGGTTTGGAGGGGGGTTTTTCTCAAGCGAAAATAAGATGGCAAATCCTTATGAGTACAGCATGTACCATCAGTGCAAAATTAAACTGGGTCGAACTTCAGTAATTAGGTGGGAAAAAGAGAAAGGCTGGCATAGCTGGGTGTGTGAGTGACCTCAAAGCCAGATGTGAAACGGGGCTGTTGGGAATGGCCAGGAGCTGTCACTGCCTCCGCCTTGGCTGCAGTGCTGCTGACAGCAGGGCGGTTCAAATGCTGGTGGAGATGGAGAATGAACATGGCCACAGCCAAGCCCAGACGCAGCGCCTGCGGAATGGCCCTTCCCGGGAGCAGGCTGTGCTGGCTCTGGCAGCAGAGCTTGGGGATGGGGCTGGAGGGGCTGATGGCACTGAGCGCTCTCTGGGCATGCCGGGGAGCTTGGCTGATTTTCAGCCGCTTGTCCTGAGGCCTGCGAGATGCCCTAGTTCATTGGATAACTTCTCATGTTCTTTTATCCAAACAGAACACTCGTTTATTCTGCTCCGGGGAGGTTTGCAGAGGGAGGGGAGGGGAGGGGAGAGGGTGGATGAAAACAGCCAAAAACTGCCTCCGGTGACCTTCCCAAAGCTTTTGCTTGCACGGAAGAAAACCCCAGTGTCTTGTCAGTTCAATCTCTGCGGCTGGCAGCAGCGCTCAGACCTTTGCTCCTCTCCCCTTGCTGCCCTTAGTACCGCGCTCCTTTATTTCGAGGCAGACGAGAGAGGCCTGGGTTTCAGGAGGAAGGAAGGAGTCCATCGCTTTCACGGGAGATGGATTTTTGTCTTTTTTGGTAGTGGGATCCCCGATCTGTCGCTGAAGGAGAAGGGTCTGTGTGGTGTCCAGCGCAGGACGCGGTGCTGGCGGGAGCAGCCGCGTGTCCGGGGTCAGGGAGGTGACTCGGCACAGGCTCGTCCTCCCTTCAGGACCGGCTGCGTGAGTCAGCCTGGCTTCCTGGAGAGCCTGGCTGCGAGGGCCGAGCGGGAACCAGCCCGGCCGGTTCGCTTGCCTTGCCTCGCCTCGCCTGGCCTGTCCTCCCCTGGAGCCCCGGCCGGCGGCTCCGTGCGGAGTCTCCGGGGCTGCCTTCAGCTCTCTGGCTGGAGGGATCTTCATTGCATCCCACTCCTCAAGGCAAACAAGGACCACTTTGGAAAGCTGGGGAAAATGCGTTTTGTGTGTGGTATCTTTAAACAGAATTGTTTTTAAAAGTGTACTTTTCATACACCTGTTTTACTACTGTTGTTGTAATTTTAAGATACTAAGGAAAAGAAATTGCTATTTTTCTCCAAAATGTCTCCATGACCATCTCTTACAGATCTTCCCCCTCTTTTTTCTATTTTGCACAGCATCTTAGAGATTTCTTACCTAGCAGTAAGAACTGAAGATCAGTCAACTTCCTGCTTAATTGCTTTTAAAAATAATTTAAAATATGTCTTTATTTTAGTGGAGAAAGTGAAACTGGGAGTTGTTACTTTGAGAGTCATTAAATCATTATTCAAGAAATAAACTAAATTAACCCCCCATGCAGTGTTCTAACTGAAATGTAGTGTGTTTTTGTGAACCTTAAATTAACATTATAGCTGATCTAATGTTCTGATTGGTGTTGTGATGAATTCATTATTAAAGAGGAGAAGAGAGTCTATTATAAATTCTTTGAAGGTGTACAAGTTGGCACTTGCTTTCTGCATCGCAGCTCGGTGGGGGGATTTTTAATGTATTTACTGTTTCTCCATGGGTTGGTGGTTGTGGGCAGTGAATGAAATTCCCCTGTGGCTCTGGGATCTCGGGGATGTGCAGGCAGGCGGTTCACGGCCCCGTGCAGGCTGTGGGGTGAGCTGGCCTTGGGTTTGTGCAGAGGAGTTGAGGGCACCAGGCACCGTTCCCTGGTGGGTGAGGAACATCTGGGAGCTTTGCCCGGGGAAGCTCTGGTGGGATTTGCGTGTCTGGAGTACCTGTGCTGGCTGGCAGCAGGGGTAGCTCTGCACCAGGCTGGTCCAAGGAACGCTCTTAGCCTGGCTGGGGCCACCTCCAGAGGCAGCGGGGCGAGAGGGAGGCTGTCCTGGGAGGAGGGCTCAAGGCAGAAGGGGCAGTTTCCTGGTGCCAGGTAGGGCAAGGGATAGCAGAGATCTGGGGGCAAGTGAGGAAAAGAAGGAGCTGGGCTGTGATGCCAAATATTGCCTTTTGTCCCAAGAGGTCCAGCTGTAAGGAACAAGGAAGAAGCATTTAAAAATCCTGGATTTTCAGTTGTTTCTGTGGGTGTCAAAAACTTTTCCTGTCTTTGTCTTCTTACCAAAAACTCCTCGTGTTCTGCACGTGGTGTGGCAAGCCAAAGGCTATCATCTGGGCTGTGCTTTTAACAGGTTTTTGTAAATGCACTCAAAAGCATTTGCATTACACGTGTCCAAATAGAAAGCACCTGATCTATACCTTAGTTTGCTTTATATGATCCTGCTTAATGCCATCTGTGCGAGAAATCTGATGGGAACAGGGGATTTCCAGTTTGTGGTGGAGTTCTGTCCTCTTCCCCAGGAAGGCAGCAGCAAGCAATGCATCCTTGGTGCTCTGAAAGGAAATCTTTTCAGTTCCAAACCCCTGCTCTTCACTGCCTTGCCTTGGCAGAACTTCCTGTTGTGTAGCTCAGGAATTAAGTGTTGGTGCATTTGTTATCGTAGAGGTAAATCTGGTTGGTGAAAACGAAACCCAAAGAAATTCACCTCTCTCTGAAACAGTTTCAGACAAATGGTAATTCTTTAACTTCCATGTCAGTGTGACAGGCTGAAAGCTGAAGCATTTTGTATCTTTCACAAAATAAACCCAAGGTGGTGTGTGTAACGTGGCTGATTTCAGGGGCTTCTGGACAGGTGGAGCACTGGACTGTTAATTGGAGATATTCTGTGTACAGGTGGGTTTGTGTGATAGTGTTCAGCAACTGCATTCTGCTAATTCATGCTCAAGTCTTGTGTGCTATCTGAAGATGCATAGGGAGACAGATCTCAAAAAGAGTTAGTATATTCATCATGTTTTTATTTAAAAACAAAATTGCCGTGTATTCTTACTGAGAAGTAGCACAGCAGTATTGAAGGGATAACATATCGTGAAAGGAGATTTGCTCTGAATCGTACCGGTGCCTAAACTCCAAACTGACCCGGCCCGCTATGAAGGAGAGGGAAGTCCATGCTCAATGAGCTTACAGACAGAAAGGCAAAACCTAAACTGATGAAATGACTGGAGGAGATGCCAGGAACCTGCCTTTTGGTAACACACACCTTCCCCAGGGTGCCTGTGGCCCAGTGCTAAACCTGGGCTGTGTAATTTGATTCAGCTGAATCGAAGATGTGCTGACAGAACTTGCCACCTGTTGCTGCTCCACAGCCTTGGTAGCCAGCTCTGTCCTCATAACTCATGTAACGAAAACACCCAGTTCCGTGTTTCAGCTGAAATTGAAAATACCGGCGGTGAGAAGACTGATACAATGCATCACTTGTTCCTGGGAGCGTGTTTGTGTTTCAGATGGGAGTTGAAAAACATTGAACCCAGAAATCTCACACTGGCTTGTAGACCTGTGAGATGTTTCTGTTTGCTCTGTGTCATTTGGACTATCACGTAAAGAAAGAAAACTCTGAGTTTTCTTAGTTTTGCTATTGTTTCTTAGCATAAATCATAGCAGCAGCATACACTGAGATTTGGAAAATTTCATTATCATTAAATACATTATTTTCTTTTAAAAAAATCCTAGAGTTCTTTACAGAATAGCCAGACTGGCAGAAAAACCTGCTGTGGCTCAAGAACCTGATGCTTCTTAAGGAAGTTCTGAAGTTCTGGTAGAGAGCACTGCCTGTTGTGGGATGTTTTTGTTCAGGCTGACGTAGTCAGTCTTTCAGCGCTCAGCATTTTTTAATTTAGTTGTGGAACACAGGTTATTTTTAAGCAGCAAAAAAATTCCCCAAGTCATGTACTGACATTGAGATAAAATCAAAAAACTGCAACAACAAAAGACCCAAATCCCGAGACAAAGAAACCCACCCTGAAGATATGCAGTAATTTAAGAAGTGTTGAATTAGCAAGGCGCACTGAATCCAGGAATTGGGTTTGTCTGGTGAGCTACTGAGTTTTATTTTGGCCAGCCTGAGTGCTCTGAAAGGAACCACCCAGTGTCCCCCGGGAGCTGCTGCTGCACCGTTCCAGTCTGGAAATGTATTCGCTCGGTGGAGGAGGAGAACAGTCTTTATTAAACTTAATGCATTTATTGCTGTTCATAATGAGTAGATTTTAAATATCTTTTTTACTGTAGTAGATACAAAAGAAGATATCCTGAATCACAACTTCCTGCTTTTAGGAAGTGTGTAGTGCATTACATTTAGGAAGCCTTGCCTTGTTAGAATTCCAGCAAATGCTATTTTAGTGATCCAGTTCATTATATTAGTTAATACTGTAGCATTGAATTGTTTTGTATTACTAGTATATCGATTTAATCTATAATATAAATATTAATATATTTCAGACTGAAATTTGAAATACTAAAGGAAAATACTTTTTTTTAGATAGCAAAGATAATTCAAGTTGTTGCAATTTTTCTGGAATTTTCCTTTGTTTTCTCTGCATCTCAATGTGTCACAGGCATCATATTGCAACAGAACAAAAATGTTTTACTATGGCAATAGTCCAGATTTTTCTTTTTTTTTTTTTAAAAGTTGAAAAATATGCTTTATGTGCAGCAGTGGGATGGTGTTTCCCCTTGGTCAGGTGCTGCCAGTTGAGATGTGGCCATGAGGCCTGGCCAGGGCTGTGTGCACATCCACAGGCAGCGAAACTGAGGCTCCAGCGCAGTGATGCCTGCAGGAGAGCCCGAGTCAGCCTGCACCAAACCAAAAAATAAACCCAGGCTGTGCCAGGCTGGCCTGGGGGTACTGCAGGACACCTGGAATCCTCAGCTCTCCATGGAGTGTTGGGGCTGTTTTCCCAGCCTTTACTGAATCCTGTCTTTCTAAACGGATTGTTCTCCAGCTCGGTGTTGTGACTGAGCCCTGTGAAAGCAGAGGATTCTGCTGTGCAGACGCTTTGTGTGCTCTGAGGCACAAGCACGGCCTTTCTGATGCGTGTGGAAGCCGATTGATCACGCTTCAGGGGAACGTCCCGGTGTGGAGAGTTCAGAGAGCCTCTCCTGGAGCTGGGCAGCGCTCAGCAAGGCCTCGTCCCACAGCTGCCTTCTGCTTGCTGCCTTCTATTGCTCCTCACCAAAGGAAGAGCTGCTGACTCTGAGCTGGGCACTTCAAGAGCAGCTCGTGCTTCTCTCGGAGCTGCTGGTTGGTTCTTCCTTCCCCCAGGTTCCCTGACACAAGCAGCCCTTTGGAAGGACTTGTTCCTGTTGTCTGCATGGCAAACAGCCACCTGCCTGCGAGGGTTTTCTTTCCAAATACTTGACGTGTCTGTCTCACTTCCAAGCCTTTAGTGGGCAAACTTAAACATGTTGGAGGAAGGGGAGACAGGATGTGCTGCTGCATGGATTGTGTTCGGCTGTTTCCCTCCTTGCACAGGATCTCATGGAGGCTGCCCTAGCTTTGATCTCCGAACTCAAAACTATCCTCTGGCTGACTGGAATGGTTTGCATCTTGCACAGGATTATAGCCAGAACAGAGATTTTGATCTTGGGAGCAAAATGCCTTGTAAGTCCAGCGATTGAAGGGTGGTGTGTCCTTTTCCCCAGTACAAACATAAATACTACGTGTGAAAGCTCTGCTATGTCATGCTGCTAATGCCCAGGAACTAATTAACAACCAGCCCCAGAGCCTCTGCTCTGGCAGCTTACAACAGCCTGGGGCAGAACGAGAGCAGGGATGTTCTTGTGATGTTGAAACAGGCTTCTTAACTTCCTTCATTTTTACAACATTTATTTTATCAACCCTCCCATTGTAGTGCTGTCTTTTGGATTTACACTTGTCAGTGGATTTTATTATTTCTCACACTAAGGTATGAGGTGAAAATCCTTATAGGAGAGTTTAGTCTGTTGAAATTCAAAACTGTTAAGCTTGCTTGACTTGTATTTCAGAACCAAGTTTTGGTTACAGACAACAGATGAATAACCACTGTTCTGCAATGTGTTTTCTTGCAAGAATCACTTGTACTTAGAGCTTTTAAAAGAAGATTCCTTACAGAACATGGGGAAAAAACTTCTGGGAAACAGCTAATATTTGGTGTTCCTTCAAAGTATTTATCCATTTTACACAACTTTTAAAAAGATAGGGCAAGTTGGGATTTATGTCCTTTACAATTACATCCCTATAATTTATCGGAATCTAGTAATTCCAGGCTGGAAGATGCTGTGTTTGTGCAGCCAACTGATTTCCTTGTGGAGGCTGGGAGAGAGCCCTGGGGCACAGAGCACCCCCTGCTCGGGTCCCTGTCAGTCGAGATTAGCCAGAGGCATCTCTGCTCTGCTGCACTGGAGCTGCTCTCAAGGGTCTGTGGACAGCTGGGTTTGCCACGTGCTTGTGATATTTGGACCTTTTCTGTCTCTGAAATGGCACAGTTCAATGGGAAGACAATGCTTGCCACGGAGGAAATGCTGTTTTTTGCAGTACTGTGCTTGTGGAAGCATTCGCTGATGTCCCCCACAGTGCCCGGAGTGAGCAGCTCTCTGTTCAGCAGCGCTGGGGACTCAGTTTGCCTTTCAAAGGCCCTTACTGATGGACAGCCTCGTGTGCTCCGAAGTTTAGCCAGGGTACTTTTTCAATGTGACTGTGAAGCTGTTTGGAGTGATGTGTTAAGTTTGTGAGACTTACGACTTCATAGATTTATGAACACTAAGGCACCCTTTCCGTTTTAGGTGTGCATTAGTTTTTCACCCAGTTTTCCTTGGGGCAAAAGCTGGTGTTTGATACGATTAATCTTGTCCAGAATACTGGCATTGGGCCTGGTGACACTGACTGATGTGGTGCTAATCCCTGCCTTTATTTCTGTTTTGCCTTTTTTGTCTCGAAGTGTGTGTTAGGAGATGCAGTGACTGTGCCTCTCACCTGGCCAGCATTGATCATTCCTCTTCTGGATGAAAGAATGCCTGTCTGCCAAACTTCCTGCGGTGTAGGGTCTGCGTGGGTTTGCACAGCAGCCTCAGGGGGATGTGAGCTGTGTGTGCAGCGTGACTTGGGCAGGGGACGTTCAGCGTCTCCCCCGCGTTATTGTTTGTTATTGTTCATCGTGGCACTGCTGCAGCTGACACTCGTTTGGGTGGGTTAGAGCAGCTTGGCCTGGGCTTGCTCTGCGCTGCACAGGTAGGACCAGATCTCTCTCCATCCCAGGTGAACCTAAACCAGGATGTGAAGTCTTGACACAGCACTAGAGGAGGGACACAAAGTGGCTTGAAGGAATGGTTTTCACATGCCAACGTGTACTTTAAAGGAGGTGGAACGTGAACGTGTGATTTTGTGGGCACGCAGAGGTACCGGGCAGTGTTGGGGAGCTATGGGTGGCTGCTGAGTGCAGTACAAGCTTTGGTTATTAGTTAGTTGAGCTGCTCTATGAGGATTTAGGTGTATATTCTATTCAAGGGCCCTAACTGAAATGGCCCTACCACAGGAGGAGAGCAAGCAAATCACCTTGATTTGACCTTAACATTTTCCAGTGGCAGAGATGCCAGCAGAATGTGAATCAAAACACTGCTGCCTGTAAACACATCCCAGAGGAGCCAGCTACTTTCTGCTGGTTTAACTCTGATTGAAGGGGTTCGACTCCCCTTAAGGTAGATATGATTTTATTTCTACAAATAAGAAAAACTAAGTCAGATGTGCCAGTATGGTAGGATTCCTCTCTATGGATTCTAACAGTGCAATTACAACGGTGGAGAAAACAGCCACCAGTCATTCTATTCTCAGATTATATATTCATTATACTTTTTTTGCTTTTCCAAAATGTTCATTTCACTGGGAAATTTCCTAATTTGTGGTTACAGTGATAGATTTCTTTATGGTCATTTAAGACCTGTTTAGTCTTCTCTCAAATGTTTCCTTATCCTTACTTTTACACCCAGGTATTCATAGAAAACAATATCTCCTCAGTTTCTATTTTGGAACGTTTCTGGTGATGAAAATGGAGGGTTTGGTTTCTTTATCATCATGACAGCCTTTGAACTCAGCAGACCCAGCTGCAAACGTGAGAAACAAAGCCTGTGCCAGGTGCTGAGTTACTGCTGAGTTACCTTCCTTTCATTCTGATGGGAGCGACTCCTCAGATTCTCTGCAGGCAGTGTGTTTCTGACTCTACAGCAGGATATGCCCTCACTGTGGCCATCTCACAGGAGCAGCCGTGCTCTTCTCTCCAGTTCCTTCTTGGTGATGGCCTTGCTGTCTGTCACAGAAACTTCCTCTGGTCACTGTCACTTGGGTAAAGAGCATTGCCAAGATTAATGCCCCTCGCCCTTCTTGCCTACCAAAACCCCCCAGATCTGGAAGATGTGAAGGCCAGTTGTTTTGCTGGTGTTAAATCTGATCAATCACAAGGGAATTCCCAGTGGAGAAGCTTCTCTCCAGGTACAGCTTTGTGCTAACACAACATTTTTGTCTTCCTCCCCTTAAGCAGGCTGCACACACAATCACGGTCATTCGACAAGGGCCTGGGTTTGCCCTGTTCTGACTGAGGTACTGCTGGGCTGTTACCTGGCGGTGTTTCCTCCGCAGACACATTTCTGTCACTCTTGGTTCCTGCGCTGCTGCAGCAAGCCCTGGTTGGCTTGCTTGTCTCTGCCTTTCTCGTAGCTCCATTATTATTTGATTTGGAAAACAGCAGCAGACAGGTACATTTCTCCTCTCCCCTTAGGCTAGGAAGGGAACATCAACCTTCTTTTGCATTTGTATCTCATTTAAAAGTAGGTGTCTTCCCAGATAAGGAATCCTCTATTAGCTTAGATGTACCTTGCATGCCTCTGTGTGTCATCCCCTCCTCTGCTTTGGATAGATACGGGTTTGTTTGGGAGCAGGAGCATCAGACAGCTCTGCTGGGCTCAGCTGCTTCATGTCACCACCACATTGTTTTCTATTTCGTAACTCTGGTTCTTCTCAAATCCACCACTCAAGTTACAGTTCAGCCTACTTGAATTATCTTTCCATTTAGGAGTTGAATCAGTCCATAATGATGTGCTCCATGGCGATTTTGGCAACTGATTTTTTTTTTTGTTTAATCTTTTAGGCTTGAGATTGTTGAGTAATCTTTTCTATTTAACCGCTTCCTTTTGTCACCATGTCCGTTAAATGAATAGCTGTGCCCCAGCACTGTGCTGGTGATTCATGCCTCCACTGATGTCTGGAGCAGCTGGGTGGTACAGGACCGAGATTCCAGTGGTGTCTGTTTCTAACAGAGCTCCCACCCCAAGGTGTGAGTGGCCCCTGCGAGCAGCCGGCTCCTCTCTGCCCTTGGAGGCTGGCTGAGCAGGTTAATGGTTGTGCTGTCACCTCTCTCCTTTGTCATGTGCAGGAACCCCAGTTACAAAACCCAACAGCTTCCAGAGAGGCAACTTCTGTGGCTTCTTCTGGTGACATGACTGTTCCCATCCTTTGAACTTTGCTTTGGTCAGTGGGTTTACAATTCACTGATGGATTAATAATGTAACTAATAAATTGCAGATATGACAGAAGTCTGTTGTGAAGACAGTGGACTGATAGTTTGCTAAGGAAGCCCTTTTTTTCTGTTGAAAGCTGGTAGCTTTGAGCATGCTGTACTTTGCACCAGTGCAGGTTTTTCCATCTTTTGCTGAGAGGTTGCCAGTGAGGTTGGGTCATCAGTTCTTTAGAATTCTCTGTGAAACCCACAGCTCATATTGCCATTCCAGTAAATAGTTTCACTTTCAGGCAGACTTACTTGAGGATAATGGAGTCTAAAGGCTTGTCCCAGCCCTGCATGGTGTTTGTTGGCGACAGGTATGGAACAAGTACCCAGCCCTGAGTCAGAGCTTTGTCCTGTGCCAGCTCTACCTCCTTTTCCTTTCTTTAAATGCTTTAGTTTCTCATTCCTGTGGAGGCCAGGGATGGTGATCTTGGTATTGAAAGAGTATCAGACTGGATTCACCAGCCAGGAGGAAGCCTGGGTTGTTCTGGGCCAGGTTATCCACTGGCATGGTTCTACTCAGCCCTCATGCCCTGTTTGGGTTCTGCTGCCCCAGTGAGCTGTGCTCGGGTCCCTGAGTGCCCCAGGACAGCAGCTCCCCAGCACGGCAAGAGCAGGGTGCTCTGTCAGAGCAGTTGCAAGTAAATGCTGCCTTTTAAGGTGACCATAAATGACGAGGGACTTCTTGCTTATTCCTGGGCATATCCTTCCTGTGGCTCACCAAGAGGATGTTGACAGGAGCAGCAGCATCAGTATAAAAATGGATAAAAATGGGACAAGGTAGTGCGTGTGCATGTTTACCCTGCTGTACGTGGATGTGCTGATCTCAAGTCTGCGTTAATAACCTTGCTGAGGGCTACTTTTAAAACACATAAAAAAGATTTTGACAGTACTCATCAGGAGATGTGCTGAGTGTTATTTGGAATTAACCAGCAGCGTTACTGTAGAGGAAGAACTTACAAAATGCATTTGCCATTTTAAAGAAGCAGCTTCTTTAAAAATCTTACTTGATGAAATAATTATGTGCAGACTATATATACGTATGAAGCTGACATTTTTCATTAAGTGTTTATTGTGCTTTAGTTTGACAAAAGAAGTGGGGTGTTGCACACTTCCTTTAAACACAGTGTGTGTAAGGTAGATTTGTGAGCCTACTTTTGTCCCTCCTTGCTGGGCATGTTCACATTTGCTCTGGTATTTGCAGCTTTACCTTTCAGGTCGTATGAGAACTGGAGTAATAGAGGATGTCCTATATGAAGTTTAAAAAATTGGTCTCTCACAAATAGGCAAGAAAATGCAATTAGATGGATATGCATTCTGTTACCATCTGTAATTTATCCTGCTGTCTGTGATATTGAGAGGATAACCAGCAGCTGCCTTGGAGCACCTTCCTGAAAGGGTTCATTTTAGGTGGCACAAGTGGTCTGTGTGCCAAGCGTTTTCAGTTTCTGCAGCAGAGGAGTTGGGGTGTTGGTGGGTTCCTCCCTTCCCAGCAGACCTGGGCTCGGTGCTTTGTCCTGGCTCGGGCTGTTCCTGCCAGTTCCCCGCTTTACAGCGCTCAGAAAGTGCAGCTCACCAGCAGCTCTCTGAAATTGTATATATTTTTGTGAAGCTGAAGTAAGACATTCTAAAAATGGAAAGATATGCCTCTAACTACAATTACTCCGTAAGCCCTACATAAAAGAGCAATAAAGAGCAATCTCGCCAGTGGTGGAAGTGCATTCTTTTCTGCTGGTGTCATCCAGGAGTGTATTTCCTGAGTTGTATTGGCGTTCTCCCGCACTTGCAGAGAGCAAGCAGGAGCAGGCTTTCTCAGGTCTGAAAGTGGAAATCCCCTAAAACACTAATTAATTGTTGTATTTTTTTAAGACTTAAGATTGTGTAATTTTCCAACTCCCTCCTTGTTACTGAGAGGCTTTGCTTTTGATCGCTGCCTTTTAAACCCTTCATTCTGAGACTTGTGTTGCAGCACAGTGAAAATAACCACTGGAGTTTGTATCTTCACTGTTGGTAGAGTTGTTTATTTAAGTATATCAGTATTAATTGTCAGGCACATCTAAATCCTAAGTGTGAACATTTAATTTTCTGTATTATCTGTAGTTGTGAAACAATCTGAAAAACCGTGTTAGTTTGAATTTGGAAGGGCAGAAGAGAACCCCAGTATTCCATTTAGAGGAGACAGCAACATTTAAATAATTAATGTCATTTATATTGTCTGATACTGGCAAGAAGGTAGCCGTAGCTCTTAAATGTTCTCCTTGATTATTGTTTTGTCTTTCCTGCAGTGACTTCAGTATTTTAGCTGTCACTGCTTTCCCCAATCGTCTCTGCTTTATGGCCAAACACAGACAACTTCTGCATAAAATTTGCATTGTTTTGGTTGCTTTCTTCCGGCTTTTCTTCAGTTGATCCAATTGAAATTGGGTGCACCAAACTTCAGTGGAGCAGCCTGGGAAGACCGTGCATTTCAATGCAGTGCGAAATGGAAAACAAGCAGGAGGGATCAGTGAGGTATCTCTTTTTTCCCCTCTCTTTTCTTTGCCGCAGGGAAGTGCTTTGATTACAGGCATCCCAGCTCTGTGTTTTCCTCAGAGCTGTTGTTCTGCTGCGTCTGCCTCGGTGCAGGACCTGGTTCTCTGTGTCAGCTGAATCACCTGGAGCGTGGGTGAGGCAGGGTTATGTGTGGGAGGTGACACAAACTGGGTGTCGCTGGGCTCTCTTGGCTGCATCTCACAAAGCCACGTGGCAGCGTCAAGACTTTACCCAAGATGTGTTTCTCTGGTGTTCGTGTCGTAGAACAAAATTAGGCAGATTTGGTATAACAAACCCACACTCTTTCCTCGCACTGAAAGTTCCGGTGCCTGTTACTGGTTTGGGTGTGCTTGATTTCCCCGGCTCAGGAATTAGCATGTGACTAGAATATGGGGCAGGGAATTAAAAGGTAGAGGTAAGATGGATGTTGTTGTGACCACTGTTTGAGGTTCCTTTGATGTTAGCTTTTAGAATACATTTGAGTCATACTTTCAGTCTTGCAGGAGCTGAGGCAGGAAAGCTATCTAAATTGCATCTCCAACTGGTAAACTTTGATGCAAAATGTTGCCACCTCATGACAAAATTGCATGTCTTTAGCAGATTTTACAGGAAGAAATCTTTTTCACTGTGAGAGGAAAATCACATCTGAGGATCTCGTAGTGCTGCATAAGGCTGCAGTTGTGCTGCGCAGCAGGAAGCCTGTGAATGCCGCTCTTAAAGTTTCTCCTGGTTTTAACTGAGCATCAGCAAACACCTGAACCATATGCCTTCAGTCAGTACTTGTTTTGCTTCTTGGCCATTTCCACACTTAATCTTCATTCCTTCAATATGCAGTTTTCTGTCCCTCTGAAGTTTTTTGTTGCTGTGGGCTGGATTGCCTGCATTTTGCACTGTGGAAGTCTGTTTTGGAGTGTGGTTACAATTATTGATGTTATTTAATGTACCATTGGCCTGACTTTTTCCCCTCTGGCGCTTCTGGAAAAGGTCTCCCTGCCTAGCCAGGCACTTTAACCTGAGCCTGCCTAATTTTGTAGCTGTGTTTCTGTCACCTGTCCCTGCTACAGGAAGGCATATGGGTCACTTGGGTGGGAACAGTTCGTGCGATTTTGTGTTTATCAACATTGGCTCATTCACCTTCCTTTGTGGTTTTCCTCAAATTACTCAGTTGTCCTTGATCTCCTCTAATTTGAGATCCCAGATAAAGCCTCGTGTGCTCCGAAGTTTTGATATAATTTGTAAATTTTGGTGTTTGTTATCATTTGTAAATTTGGTAAATTTTTCAAATATTCCATATGACAAAATTGAGGAGCATTCTTTTATGAAGGCATATAACACAGATTTGGGTTGATAATACTTCCAGCTGAGGCCTGTCTGCCTGCAGGTAGTGAGCATTATCTCTAGCAGTAACACAGTCACAGTTGGACAATAATTTTTCTAGGAGAAAATACAAGTATGATTGCATAGCAGCTGCAGCCATTGTTGTGGATGGCAGTGGTTCTGTCTGTACTTACAGCCATTCCCATTTAGCTGCTGTTTGCTTGTTTGTAGGAGTTTGCAGGTGGGAGATGGAGCAGGTATGGGTTTGGAGCTGTCAGCACAGCACGTCTCTGCTGCAGGTACTCAGCTGTCAGCCTGCAGGTTATGTTCTTCTGTGATACTCGCTCTGGAGGACTTCATACCTACACTAATTGTGTCTATTCCAACACCAAACTGAGAATTTATCCTTCTGTGCATGGCTGAATGAATAATTGATGAACGTCCTTGTCACCTGACAGTCTGTTTGGAAAACCTAAAATCCTTCTGTGGTGCTGCACGTCCCTCCTCCCCCTCAGTCTGCGATGGAAGAGAGGCTGAACTTTATCCCCTGCGATCTGTTTGCTGAGCTGGTTTGAGCACTGGGCTCTGATGAGGCTGTGTTCGATGGCAGTGGGTTTGGAGACCTCAGCAGAAGGGAGCAACGCAGACATGGGATGGCCCAAAGGGAAGGTTCAGATTTGGGGTCTCTTGTTTCTTACAGGTCATGGAGCCTTCTTGGCTTAAACTACTGAAACCCTATTATTGCCATTTATCTTCTGGTGCTTCATACGTTTGCAAAGTGTAAATGCTCTCCAGACATCCTTCAGATGACAAAGAGGCTTCTTTTCAGGTGAGCTGCAGACAGTGCCCCAGGCCTGGAGGGACGTGGTTATAAATATGTCTTTATTCAGAATGGTTGTCTTGCTGTACCTGTCTGATACCTCCTGGTGAATGGTTGGTTTGAAAGCTATAAAAGATATTAGTCTCGTGAGCATGTTACAACTGGATATTTGTGGATGTAGAATCTTGCCTGCTCACTGGAGTGGAGTTAAAGTATGTAGCCATCAGCCAAAAGAAAAAAAAAAAAGAAAAGACAGTCTTTTCCTAGGAACTGTAACAAAAATATGGTTATCAAAAGCCTAAGGTAGTATATTTTAAGATTTTAAGAAGAACATAGTACCAAATGGTTTTTGACCCTGCATGTATTTTAGTCAAAAACAAAAAAAGTGGAAAAAATATGTCCTGTAAGGAAAAAGGGATGAGGAAGAGGCTAAATTTAGTGGTAAGTCAGCTAAACACATCTCCCACATTTCTCAGGCAGCGGGTCAGGTGTGTGTAGGTTTCCTTTTTGACCATGGGACTCAGTCTGCACAATTGTGCAGGTGGTTTTTATCCTGCCATTACTGAAGTCAGTTTCTTCCATGTTTTCATCAGATAATGTATTTGTTTCCTGGTTTCATCCTTAAGTGCTCATGAACTGGTGCACTGCTGATGTCCATAAAGAACACGTGTCTCCGAGCACAGGGGCTGGCCTGTGGTGTGATGTTTGGAGTACCCCCACTGGCTGCCTCTGGAAATCCCAGACCCTGTTCTTTATGTAAACGCTGGAGCCATCTTTCACAGAACCCGTTTTTAGTTGCTTGCATCATCTTTGCAAGTGGGTAAGTTGTCATCTGCTGCCTCTCCATCCAAGCACACTGTGCAGGCTGGCAGACAGAACGCAGGGCGTGCTTCAGTCCCCGGGCTGCGAGAATCCCTGCCTGGCCCTTGGGTGAGCAGCACGCTGGCCTGGCAGCAGGATGGAGCCAGCGGGAGCTGCTCCTGCCTGGAGGTGTTCTGAGAGCTCTGTGAAGTGTTAGGGTGCATTTCTGATGGTGCTGCCTGTCCCCTTAGTGCCCAGGGCTTGCAGGGAGCAGCCCAGGGCAGGACCGAGGACACTGCAGCCAGGGGCTGTGTGGGATGAGGGTTCGGACAGCCTGGGAAAGGTGTGGGAGCAGCCTCCTGTCCTGGGTGATGTCTGACTGCTCAGCCATGACACCAGGGACAGGCAGAGTAACTGTGAACCTGATCTTTTTGAGGGATGAAATCTGGTTGCTGGTTCTCCAGTGATGAATCAGTTATCCCTACCCAAATGAGTCAGTGGCACAGGTCCAGGGAGTATCTCGAGCAGATAAATCCCAGTCTTGTGTAAGGAAGACAGAGGGGTTTTTATTAACTCCTCTCAACTTCTTACTCATACCAGGCTCTTTTTGAGGCTCTCACAAAACCTGCTCTTGCTGTCTCCTGTTCCCATAAGGTGAAGATGAGAACCTGAGTTGACTCCGTGAGTTCCTGTCCTCAAGCAGCACCCCTGGACAGAGCTGTGGTGGTGGGACTGGGCCCTGGAGAGCTTCTCCTGCTTCCTCTCTGTCCTGGGCTGTCACCCGAGCCCACGGGCCTGGCCAGAGGGCAGGGGTGGATGAGCAGTCTTGGTTATTAGCTCAAGTGTGTGCCTAAGTGTTTGCAGGATCAGAGCCAACAGTTATTTAATGTTGAAATCAAGATTAGAAAATCAGTAACTTTGCCAAGAGATGTGTTAATTGAAGGAACATCAGTTAAAACAACTGCCTGTGTGCAAGGGTGTAGGTCTCTGATTACATCTCTTAACACTGAGATGCACATTTAACACCGACACCTTCACTAATAATTAATTTGATTGGTTTTCATCTGGATGTTTTTATTAGATACTCAATACGGGTATATTTTCTGTTCCAATGAATTAGCACACCTTCCAGCCAGCTCAGAGCGATGCTTTCTGGACTGGTTTGTTACAGAAATTTACTACAGATGGGTTGAGAAGTCATTCACAGTGTTGGGGTGAGAAGAGAGAGAAAACTATGGACAAGGCAAATTGAGATTGTTTCACTGCTGTGCTCATTTTGTTTTTGTAGTTTTCAGTTGGTCCAGTTTTAACCGTTTATTTAGACAACATACTTTGGAAGCGATCGCTTACAAGGAATCAGCACTGCATTTTTGTGGAATATAGTGCATTTTTGGCTTTGTCGCACATCATGGAAGCTTGAAATTATCAAGTGCATTTTTTAAAGTAAATAGCAAAAAAAAAGGTGCTTTGCTTTCTCTTATGTCTTAAAGAAAATGTGGAAGTCTCTCTTGTTTAATGGAATAAATACTGCAGTGATTTCAGTGTTTTAAGATGTAACTTATATGTTGTAAAGTGTAGTTGGACCTTTGGGAAGAGCTGGAAATGGAGCAGTGTGCCCATGGTGGCACAGTGCCCTGGCTTTGGCTGGGACGGAGTTTATTTCTTTGCCTGTAGCTGGTCAGGGGCTGTGTCTGGGACGTGTGCCTGGCGCAGGGCTGGTGGCGCAGGGCTGGTGGCACAGGGCTGGTGACACAGGGCTGTGGCACAGAGCTGTGGCACAGGGCTGGTGGCGCAGGGCTGTGGCACAGGGATGGTGGCACAGGGCTGGTGGTGTAGGGCTGGTGGCACAGGGCTGTGGCACAGAGCTGTGATGCAGGGCTGGTGGTGTAGGGCTGGTGGCACAGGGCTGGTGGCACAGAGCTGTGGCAC
>VYZT01058113.1:3646-24660 GCA_013400735.1 Pomatostomus ruficeps | reverse complement strand
GGGCTGTGGCACAGGGCTGGTGGTGTAGGGCTGGTGGCACGGGGCTGGTGGCACAGAGCTGGTGGCACAGAGCTGTGACGCAGAGCTGGTGGCACAGAGCTGTGGTGCAGAGCTGTGGCACAGGGCTGGTGGCGCAGGGCTGGTGGCGCAGGGCTGTGGCACAGAGCTGTGGCACAGGGCTGGTGGCGCAGGGCTGGTGGCACAGAGCTGTGGCACAGAGCTGTGGCACCAGGCTGGTGGCACGGGGCTGGTGGCACAGAGCTGTGGCACCAGGCTGGTGGCGCAGGGCTGGTGGCACAGAGCTGTGGCACGGGGCTGTGTCAGTCCCTGCTGAGCAGCTCTCCCCCGGCACGAGGGCTGTGCTGCCCCTCGCTGCCCCCAGCCAGCACGGGGGGGAGGCACAGCTGGACAGCTGACCCCCGTGGCCGAAGGGCCACCCCAGCCCAGCTGCAGCGTGCCCAGCAGCAGCAGCTGGCGGAGGGAGGAGGAAGGGAGACTTTGGAGTGTTGGCATTTCCCTTTCCCAGCCACGCGTGCTGGGTGACTATCGACACCTCCCTGCCCACGGGAAGGGGGGAATGAATTCCTTGCTTTGCCTTGCTTGCGTGTGCAGCTTTCGCTTTTTCTATGACACTGTTTTTATCTCAGCTCAGGAGTTTTTGCACTTTTACCCTTCTATTATCTCCCTGTCCCATGGGCTCCGTTGCAGCCTTGGAGCCCGTTTGCAGCCTGAGCATCTCCTCACTCTGTGTAATGAATGGAGCAGGGAAGGAACCTGGTCCTGTTTGACTGCCCCAGGAACACTGAGTGAGCTTGTTCTGAAAATCTGAAATGAAATATGGACTGCTTCTAACATTGGACCTCACAGGCTTTACTTTCTGAAGGAAATTAAAGCGTGGTATCTGTGTAGAAGCTTTGTGAATGCCACCTCCTTGCTGTTTTCAAAGCATTAAACACACTCTGTAACTATGTCTGTGATATTAGTTAATAGTGACTTTGATAATTGAACAAATTAATTGCTTTTCTCCATGCATTGGGATTGTTGGTGTGCTGCCTCTGCAATAACACAGCCTGGGATTATTGGGCGCTAATCCTGCCAGTCCTTTCCACACTATCCATAGCCCAGGGCAATTGCTTTAACTTTAGCATTTTAATTTCCTCTTTTGCAGAAAGCATTAGAAGCATTGCTCCCATTAAGCTTTTATTACCATAATTAGTCTCTTCCATAGTTTGGGGATGACAGCAGAGCGTTCTGCTGTTACGTGTCATTCTTCTGTGCTGGAAACTGTACGTGGTAAACTTGTGCTGATCCTGGGTGTTTTTAGTAGTTAGCGCAGTGTTTTTCATGCATCTTGAATTCTGCTAGTTTTATTAACCACCACAATACAGTGTTTTTAAAAGTGATCTTGAAGCGTCATGCTGCCTGCTTGCTCCTGCCCAGCCCTGGAGTTGTGTGGGTGATTCTGGTCTCCGTTTGTGAAGGTGAAACACACGGCATAGGCTGAGATTAGTAATGCCAAATTCTCTGCCAATTTAGTTACGTTTGGAAAGCTTCTAGAAAAAAAATAGATGTAATTTATAATCCTGAAAACTTTGATTCTAAACATCACTGGCTGAAAATGTAAACTATCTTGAAATCTCGTTATTGCAGGCAAGATGCCAGCCCCTGAGCAGAGCCCAATGGTGGAGGAGGGGCTGCCGCAGACCGCGCAGGAGCCTTCCACAGGCATGGAACCGGAGACCACTGCCACCACCATCCTAGCTTCTGTCAAGGAACAGGTACCTGCCTCGTTTCCAGCAATTCATCGCTTCAGAGCGTGTCTGGGGTTAGCCAGTGTCTGTTACTGCCCTGCTGGAGCAGCCGTCACTGTCTGTTTCTATGGCGTGCGACCCAGAGTCACCGCTGTGTATTTCGTGTATCGGTTTAGAATCTGAATGTAAGGGGTTCGGTTACCTGCATTGAACAGAAACATCATTCTGGTGTTCTGTATCCCCTGGAGTGTCTGCACTGCTGCTGTAAGGCAGACTGGAAATGCAGGTTTAGTGTTGAAGAAAGAAAAGCTGGTGTAGAATGGATGCAACGTTGGAATCAATCCTTGTACGTCCTGCAAAGCAAAGTGTTCAGTGCTACAAAGTCCTGCACATACAGATCGGGTATGATTGATTGTCTTTTATTTGAAAATAGGCTTTAAACTCTGAGATTGGTTTCAGTTATCAACACCAAGGTACTAACACATTTAAATCTGCAGTACGTTTATGGGTGTGTAACTAAAGTGATAATTTCTAAGGAAAAATAAAACTGCGTTTGCAATCAAATTCAGCCTTGATTTGTAAAGATCATTCAAGTGGGAAAAATTGCAGTTCTGCAAGGAAACACTGTAGTTAAAGTTTCCGTTGTTTTTCTCTTTTTAAATTTAAAGAACACAAAGGGAGAAGGGATACTTTGGCTTTCGTTGTGTCATACTGAGAAATAATGATCATCTTTATTGACTTAACACACAAACTAACATCTGAACTTCAGAATAAATCTTTGCTCTCTCTGTTTTGGAACTTCCTTCAAGATGAATCAGGGCTTGATTCAAGCTGGTAGTTCTGAATGCAAACACTTGATATATTCATTCTTATGTTGTCCCGTATTAATATTTCCAAAAAAATATGAGAATTAGGTTATATCTTCTTGATATCAACAGTTTTCATACCCTTAATACCTTATGGTTAAACAAAAATTTTCTGCAGGATGATGAAATTTGAATCTTTATTTTCATGCCTAAATTAATAGTTTCCAAAGTGATTTAGGGTGACGATAGCAACCCTAAAAATTTTCTCAGTGATGTTAAAATTAACATAGATATTTGCAATGTGCAGGGTATCAGTGCTGCCTGACAGCTTCAGACACGGGCATGCACTGAAGGCCTTGTTAGTGTTCCTCTGCCTGCCCAAGCAATGTTTTTATCTTTTTATTAGTCCTAGGGGAAAAAAAACGATAATGGAATGTTTCTTTCTTTTGAAAAGGAGGTTAAAACCTTTTCCTCTTTCCATTCATAAAAGGACTATTAAATATGTGGGCTGTTACATAACTAAATTCTGATGAAAGCTAAAAAAATTAAAACTGTCATTAATCATTAGCACTACACAAACTTCAGAACTGGAGTCTTACTGTGAATGTACAGACACATAAAAGGAGCGTGAGGGCAGGAGAATGTAAATTGTGCTTCACTCTTGGAAGTGACAATATGAAGGAATTAAGAGCTGAGCTGTTGCTTTCTGGTAGTTCTTCTGTTGATAGTAATTATGGACACTGACATGTTCAACACCCTTCCTGTGTGGCAGAAAGCCCAGAACAGAATATTTTCCAGTGAAGTTCTTTATTAAGCTTGAACAGAAACTGCTTCCCTGTTTGCTGTTTCCTTTGGTACAGGAATTGCTGCGAGGTGCTGCGGGTCAGTGTTTGTAAAACAGAGCTGCCACACCCTGACCCGAAAGCTTCAGGAACACTGCAGTGGAAACACAGTCAAGAAAAGCCTTTATTATCGCTTTCCAAATTGGGCAAGAATTTAACTTAATAAAAACTTCAAAAATTGCTACGGTAGTTCTAAGATAGATAAATGTATTGATTTAATTAATGCTTTCTGCCCTGAGATGATACTTACAATTATATAAAAAGTTGCGCTAATTAGCCTATGGACCCTACAAGCTGCTTCTAAATAAAGTTTCCATTTGTTTCCTTTTCCTGGGACAGCAAATCAGTTTAAGGCAACTATTTTACCAAACTGGAGCGTGTCCTGTATACTCTGATCAGTCTGTCACTGAGTCAGGTGTCAGGCAGCCGGGTCAATCTCCCTCGGTCATGTTTTAGGGAAGGAACATTTCGATTCACTCCTGGTGGTGTAAAATAGCACAAGCAGAACAGGGGTAACCTGTGAAGACATTTCGATCACTACAGCTTTGTGCTTTTCTGACAAAGCTCAAGGTCTGTTTTAAAGTGAAAATACCTTTCATTAGTATAAACCCCAGCACTGCCACCACAATGCCGCTGGTTTTGGCTGGGCAGGGGGACAGTTCTGTCAGGAATTTCCCCATGGAAAGGGCGCTCAGGCCTTGACAGGGGCTGCCAGGGAGGTTTGGAGTCCCCATCCCTGGAGGTATCCAGGGAACACCTGGATGTGGCACTCGGTGTTTGTTGTGGTTCTTTTTTCATTTCTTGTTTGGAGAGAGGATTGTTTTCTATGAGTTTTAGAGGTGGGTTGGGATTTTTTTTTCCCTCAAAACATGTATTTCACTTCTAAAATGTCATGAGGCTTCCACACTATCATGGATAGAAATATCTTAGGAATTGCTGAAACAAGTTTTAAATAAAAGTAAAGCATTAAAATTTGTCTGTACTTCTGAATCCTGGGGAGCATTTGCATAGAAGTTTAGTTGAGTTCTGCAGGGAGTCTCTTATCCATGTTAAAAGTAAAGTGAGTATTTTCATACCAAAATAACTACTTGTTAAAGATTGCAGGGGCAGCATGGTAGCAGTAACTTTTGGCAGGGTTGGAATGTAGGGCAGCTAATTGCCAACTGCTCCTCATAGGTTTGTGGAATCACTGCTATTTTCTGTGCGCAGGCTGTGTACTGCTGGATTTGGAACGAACTGTTGCTGAATTGACAAGATTAAATGGGATCATTTGGAATTGTGAATTTCGTGCTTAGCACATTAGTTTTTAGTGGTTGGGCTGAGAAAAGGTCTCGCAGGAAAAGCCACTCTTCAGTGCAGCTCTCAGAAGCAGCTCGAATACTCTGATTTTCATGTCTGTGCTAAGGCAGAAGCACTTGCAGCAGGGGCTGGGTTTTGGGTTGTTCTTTGCTCTCGCTGTTTGTGACACTTAGAGATGGGCAGCTTTTCACCTTTTCTTCAGTAAACATGTTCAGAATAAGAACAATTGGATATGCTTTCAGATGGATAATCATGCAGCTCTTGGGCTTCCCTACGTGTTTTTCCACAAGTGTTGTTTGTTCAAGACTTCAGCAAAATCTTTTCCTTTTGTGTGTGTATTGAACCGTATCATATAAACAGAGAATGTGCACTTTGCTTTTTTCTTTCATTATTGTTTAAGTACAATTTTTTTACATCAATTTGAGATGTTTTTATAGGGTTTGGGAGCAGGGAGCAAACTTCTACATTTTTCAGATGGAAATGGGAGGGAAAATGCATTCTGCCTATTTTTTATTGCATGTTAAAACATCTTTAGTAGAATGGGAACTGTTGATATTAAGTCCTGGAGATTTCTGTACAGCTCAGATATGTAGTGCTGTACATTCAGTACTCTGTGTAGGCGTGTCACTTCATGGACATCCCTGAACAGAGACTCACTAAATGCACTTCCAGTAATTGGGCACAAACTTTTCACAGTCTCACTTTGAAATTCTGATTTGCATGCACGTAGTGATCAGTCAGGTGATAAATGTGTGACAGTTCTGAACTGAAGGCAGCACTTTTCATTAAATGGACTCACTAGTTTGGTGTAAGTGAAACAAAAATCTTGGTCAACATTTTGTGAATGGCTGGAAGAACTGGGGTTTTTTCCAACTCACTTAATATTGTGTTTAATTGCGTAGCTCACACTTGCCTGTTTAATCCCAGAATGTTGAGGTTTAGGGTTTCTGCTGTTTACCAGCATTGTTGGTTTCAGTGAGTCAAGCCTGAGATGTCAGCTTCCTTCTAGGACAAGATACACGCCCCTCCTGTCTCAGGTGAAACAGCTGGCTCATTTCCTTAATCAAAATTCTCTGTATCCAAAGCTTTATCCATGTGATGACCTAGAAGTTAATTTTCCTTACTCCTGTGCACTGTTAGGCTTCAGAGGAGAAACTCCCCTTGGAAAAGAGCCTGGCTGGAGCTGTGGGTGCCTCTGAAACACCCTGGAGTGTTGACACCTTTGTAGCACACTTGGTCCAGGTTATCAGCCTGGCTGCTCGGCAGCCCTGAGCCCTGGTCCCAGCTGGCAGAGCCCTGCCCTGGGCTGCAGCCCTGGCTTGGGCTGCCAGTGCTGTCACAAAGCTTCCAGAGAGGATGTGGCAGAGGCAGCCGGGAAAGCCTCCAGTGCCATTCTTCCCTCCTGCCACTGGCAATAGTTAGCTCTCCATAAAACGCTGAAATTTTGATCCCTCATCAGCTAGAGCAGCACTAAACTGTTGTACCAGACTAGTGAACAATGCACGCATGAAAGCATTAAGGGCTTTAATGGTCTGCTGCTGTTGAATACAGAGTGAGTGTGATCAGCCAGTAATTGTAGCTGTGTCATCTCACATCCTGTAATCTGTGATTCTCCCTACGCTGCCCAATTTTTTATCTTTTGTCTTCTATTTTGGAAGATACTGAGATACTGAAAGCATGCAAATGCAGTTGTGTGCGTGAGTAAACTTAATTTTTACAGAAGATATTAAGGTTGCTCTAATATGGTTAGTTAGAAATACAGGCTTTTTCTGCAATAGGTTCTGGTAGAGGATTTAAATACTGGGTCACTACAGTATGACATCCGTGTTGGAAAATACAGTATTCAGTGTGGGATTGAGTAGTCAGTGGCTTGATCGAGCTCTGAATTATGGCAGGTGGAAACAGAGAACTCTGTATGGATCAGTGCAAGAGGCTGATGTGTGGGAGGGTATCCCATCCCTGGAGGTATCCATGTCCTCTTCTTTGTTGCACGTTTGTATCACGAAAATGTCCAAAATACAATAGCCCGTTCTGTAGCACTGTGTGAACTTTCTCAGGTGACAGAAGTTGTATGGCTCTGCACTGTGGTTGCAGCTGAATAAGGAGTAGTAAATGCAAGGTAAAAATATTCCTCTCGAATGTGGGCTGCACTTCCCTAGATCAGCTCCTTGAGCTATTGAAAGAGGCTCAGCTCAATTGTTCAACAGACAACACTTCTGTGATTAGAACACTTCCCATAGCTCAGCTGACAGTTACCTTCATAATATTTCACAGACAGTGACATTTGGAGTTTGAAGCAACTTAGCATTTCCCAGTGTTCCTGCAGCTGGAGTTCCAGCCCATCCTAGCCCAGTCCTGCCACAGCAGCCACTGAGAACTGGTCGAGCCAAGAAGCTGCAGGAGATGCCTTTGTTTATTAGTGGCGTTGTCCACCTCTGATGTCCAGCTGCCCGATTGGGGTCTGGCTAGCCAGGCATGAACCATTCCAAAGGAATCTGTGACTTCTCCTTGCTGCTTGTGCCACTGCTGCTGATTCTTGCAGAGCTGTCACCAGAAAACCTTTTACTGGCCACCTGGACCACTGTTTGTCTAAAGCTGTGTTTTTCCAGAGGTGCTCAAATCAAAACAGGGCAGGAGGAAAGTAATTTTTATTTTTCAGTGTGGTGAATGTAGATTCCTCATTCTCATCCATGTTACTGAGGGACAGAAGTTCCTCATGAGCATAAATGAAAAAGGTGAATCTGCAGCGTGGTATCACGGTAGGATGCAGACAGAAGGCGCAGAATTGCCCCTAAACCCTCTTTTATTACCCAAAGCCTGCAAGAGGAGACTGGCAGCCTTCACAGGCACTTGTGCGAGCAGCATTCCCATTACTTGTTGTCGGATATTTGCTGGCAGGAGCCCAGCGCAGCAGCGCGTTGGTGGCTGCTGTCCCTTGCCCCGCAGCCACCAGAGCCGCTCGGCTGTCCCCAGGGAGGAGCGCTCGGCCCCCGAGGTCCCCGTGCCGGACCGTGCCGGTGCCCTGGTGCACGGAGGGGTCATCCGAGGGACCGAGCTCGCCGGGGAAGGGCCACTGGTCACCTGGCATCGGCGCAGGGCTGAGCCCTCCTCCGGCAGCCTCAGCCTCCCGAGGGAAATCGCACAGCCCTGAAATGCCCCGGACCCTGGCTCTCGCTGCCGGCAGCCTGTCCGCCCGCCCTCGGCACCGCTGCTTCCCGAAGTGAGCCGCTCTCCTGCCCCGTGTGCGCTGCTGATCCGGAGCTCGAACTGTGCTTAAACCCGTCTTTTATTGTAGTTTTGTGTGAAGAACGATGGTCTGTGGCTTTGCTGTGGAGTTTTAGGTTATGAACATAAACCCTGCAGTTTGATAAGGTGATTAAGTAGTTGCTGCTAAAGAGGTTTATGGAATTACAGGTTGCTTTTTTCCCCTCAATGTATGTTTGAATAGTTTTGAATAGAAGTAGTCCCGGCCCAGCCAGTGTGGTGTGTCTGTCTGCGAAGGTTTGTTTGCTCCCTGGGACGCAGCATGGCAGCGTGTGCTGTAATTTTGTGTCTGTGGATTTACTCTGTGCTTGCCATGCAGATGCTCTGCTGCAAATGCTAATGAGGTTATTAAGAGTTGTATTTGAGTCCTGCACTGCCTTTCTGTCAGCAGCCAGTGCTGTAGGAGCCAGTGAGTGGTGATTTGTGCCCAGAGCAGCAGCTCCTCTGTGCTGGGAGCATCCTGTTCGAGGAGTGAGCTCTCCCGCTGCTCCCGGAGAAGCTGGATAGGGAAACAAATTCCAACAGATTCCTGCCAGAACCGGTGTGCTGCCTGATCCATACACATTGTGGGGGTATGTCCACTCAGAGTGGTATAAAATTTCATTATATGGAAGCATAAACTAGAAAGGTGACCAATTTAGAGTTGATTAGGACTTAGTTTTCTATAATAAGAATATGATTCAAGCTAAAAGAAAAAAGTTTTAAAGCATGAGGTGTTCCAGCTGTAAAAATGATGGTACCTCTACAACTATCCACCTTGTGTATTTATGCAGGTATTTAAGACTCACCACCTGCTGCAGATACCAAGTTTAAGAAGGCAGGTACAGAAGTCAGCACTCATTGTTTCAAGGTCTGTAAACTGCTGCTTCATTGGGCTCCCAGAACGTTCTCAGACTTGAAAACAGAGCTGGATTTTTTGTTCTTACTATGCCTGCACTTCCCAAAGCACATTAGATCTTCCTAAGCATCAGAGTGGTTTAAAACTGGCAGATGAGCTGCAGCCTCTCACTGCTGCTGTTCCGTGCACTGTGCCGTTGGTGGCCCTCTGGTCAACACCCAAATACAGTGAGGAACAGCGTAAATAAACAGCTGTGGTGTTGTTCCCAGCTCAGCAGGGCAAGTGCCTCTGAAGTGGCTGAATGAGGCTTGGTGGCTTTCCCTCTTACTTCTCCTTAGCTCAGTTTCTCTGATAGAACACAAGGGAGTTTTGCTTTTAAACACAGTTTAAATATATGAAGGAAAATTCATTGCTCTGTTGTCCACTTATGTCGTTCACCTCTTCTACTCTCAAGAAAAATAGAAGTATAGTCCTTCTGTTTTAACTGCCTTTGTATTTTTGTAGTGTGGGACAAAAAATAGGGATTTTTATTTAAATGGGCAATTTATTACTAGATGTTACGCAGCAAGACGTTTTCTAGAACAATGTGTTCATTAATGCCTCTATCTGTAATGAAAAGAGAAATTAATAGAGGTTGGTTGAATGGAAGCAATTAATGGCTAGCATGTTTTATTTTATTCATCTAATTAAAAGATCAGTAAATAACAATAGGTTCAGATTTGCAGTTTGCATCCATGACATTGCTGTTTAAATATTGGTTTAATATTAAGGAAAAGGAAACAGCTTTAAACATAGGCTAAATGTTTTATATTATTTCTGCAAACAAGCAGCACAGTGCTGTTTATTTTGTGGGTTTGTATTTGCTACACGCTGTATAATACAGCATCATTTACTCGGGAAGAAGCTTGGGTTGTTTTACTGCCATTTCCTCCAAAACTTGCAGAACTTCAGTAGCCGAATGGATTTTATTTTTTTTCTGAAATCACAGCATTCCCCACTAACATGTGAATGACCATCTGGAGAATCGGTTTTGAGATGGATGTATTATCTACATTCTGTCTTAGAACTGGAAAATAAGTTATCATTTATAAACTTCTTTGACTTTTTTTTGCTTTATAAATTTCTTTGACTTTTTTCACTTAATAGACATTTTAGTGTTTTCTCTCCAAAACACAAACTGTCCAAATAAATGAGCTGTTGGGTGCGTGTGGACTGCTGTGGTGTAACGTGGAGCTGAAAGGAGCCCAGCCCTGGTGTCACTCTGTGCCAGCGGGGTCTCTGTGTCACACAAACCTTCGGGTTTACCTGGGTTTCCCAGCCCAGACACAGGTCCGTGGGTTAGCATGTTCTGAAATTCGTCATTTCAGGTCTCGAGATTAAAACAACTCAGCTGTGGAATTCGGTCTAAAACAGCTTTAAATAAAATCCAAGTTTAAAACACGAGTCCGAAATGCTCTTGCATGTCTGAGCATCCCCTGTGCCAAGCGTTCGTACTGCTGAGGCCGGACAGCAGTGCCAGCCACCATGGGAGGGTGTCCAGGAGCTCCCTCCGTAACTCCAGCATGTTCCGCTCTGTTCTCCGAGCAGAGCAGTGGCAGAAAGGCTCTGTGAGTGTTCATGTCCTGGGATGGTGATGGGAGAGCTCCCTGTCCTGCATGCAAACCCACTTTTGCTGGTCAGAATTTGGGATGTTGGGGTGTTTATTCGGTTTGGTTAGTGAGTTCTTAGACGAGTTTGGAAGTGTCCACAATCCCTGGTATCCTCTGGGAAGGGCAGTCAGCTGTGTGTGTGTAACAGCCGGTTTGGTGTGGGGCGCTCAGATCAGACCTTCAGGAGCAGCTTTTTCAGTTCTGTCATCTCACCTGGTCATTCTGGCAGCTGCTGTTTGCCCTGGGCCTCAGCCTGATGGCATAGGTACTAATTAACCTTTTGGGGGTTCTTGGAGAGGGTCTCACTGGGTTGTTGGTGGCATAGGTACTAATTAACCTTTTGGGGGTTCTTGGCGGGGGTCTCGTGTCGTTGTAGCAAAATCTTTATCTCAGCTCCTTAGAACAGCTTTTCCCTATGCTGACCCTGAGCCTCCTGTTGTCAGCCCGGGGCTCTCGGGGCTGGAGCAGGGAGCAGAGCCGTGCTGGGAGCTGTGGGACGCCGCTGCAGCTCCTTTCATCCTGGTGAAAGGGGCTCGAGCTGCAGGGAGTGCAGGGGCGGTGAAAGGGGAGCGGCTCAGCCCCGTTCCAGGTGGTGCAGGGTGTGCAGGGTGTGCAGGGGCTGGTACCCCTGGCTGGCGTGCCCGGGCTGCCAGTGCCAGCACATGAGTCACACGGGGAAAATCCTCATCCCTGCTTCCAGCTTGCAAGTCAAAGGAGTGCTCTGTGCGGCACTTGACCTGTCTGTGGGACTTGCTTTGTGCTTCATCCGGTTGTGAAATACTGGTGTTCATCTATTTTTATATAGTTTACCTAAACTTCAGAGGGTTTGCCGTTTGAAAAACAACGCAGTTGCTCAACAGAACCCTTTTCTCTGGTCAATAACTGAGGAGAAAAACACCCTCGATATCCTTTGATGTGACACAGTCTGGATTTCAGAGCGCTGTAGGAAATGGTTCCGGATTTCAGTGACCCCCATCCTGTGCAGCACGGGTATTCCCACGTCACCCTTGCAGCGTCACATCCCCAAAGCCTGAAAGGAGTTTGGTACCCTTGACCAAGAAATAGAAATAAAGCTGAACTCAGAAAAGGTGAAATAGCACATCTCTACACGCAGCCAGTTTGAAGTTATAAATCTCAAGGTTTCCAGCCGCAGTCAGGATGTAGGATAGCTCAGGATTTGAAGGTTTGTGATTGGAACGGTTGGGATACGATCTTTCCCGGTTGCCTTGTTTGTAGATGACATTGAAGACTGACTTTATAGGCACTGACTTTGTTAGACTGTGGTAATGTTAGAAAACACAGGAATTTTAATTGCAGGAGGAATAAAACCCAAGAATGCTTAAACATGCTTTTCTTTCTGTAACAGGTGATAAATCAATATTTGCATGAATCACTGATTTAAAGAACCATTAAATTTCCACTTTTATAGTTTATTCCCTTAAGGAAGAGTGAAAACACAAAACATGACTGTGATAAATCAGTGATTGTTTCAGAGTTAATCCACACCCATTTTTTAACGTCAAGAATGCTTTTCTTTTTATTTTGAAATTTCAGGAGCTTCAATTTCAAAGACTTACCAGAGAACTGGAAGTGGAAAGGCAAATTGTGGCTAATCAGCTAGAGAGATGTAGGCTTGGAGCAGAGTCACCAAGTATCGCCAGCACAAGGTACAGGTCCTGACGACTTTACTTTCCTTTGTCCCATAAATTAAAGGCTTTTTAGTGGTGCTTATGTCCTCTATACAGATATTTTCACTGATAGCTATTCATTTCTATTAATACCTGAAGGATTAAAAAACTGCAGATTTGCGGTAAAGAGTTATGGGACAGTTTCAAGAGGCCTCTGTAACGATTATATTTTCAATGAAATGTATGTAAAGCTTTAATTTCTCTTCAAATGTTGAATTTTACATTTTACATTCATCCCAGGAGAAATACAGTAGACTTACTCATATTTGAATCAAAGTAACAGTGCTAGTTAAATGCAGTAATCAATTTTTTTTTTCTAAATTGACTATCCAATTTCATTCAGCTTTTCTGAAACACTGTCTGTTGTTGCATGTGTTTTCAGGGAACATCTTGCTCTAAGTGTGTTATTGGCATATGTAAATAGCATGAAACATTCCTAATGTGTTTCCCATGCAGTGACCATTAACTGTGGCAAAGCATCTGTTAATATTTCAGCGTAACTGGTATTCTGAGTACTTATTTCATTCCTCAGCCATCCTTGTAAGCCTGAATGTGTTTGTGCACTCACTCATCTCAAGCATATCAAATGACTGAATCTGAAAACCTCGATAACAGCGTGTGCCCCCATGAATCATTTGTACCTGCAGTTCAGACTCCAGCAGAGTTCCTGTTGGCGTGGGCTCTGAACATTGGTGTTTCTTGCCTTAAATCCTGTCTGTGTGCTCATTCAGCAGTAAACTTGGGTATCATTCTGAAATGGTTCCCCCTGTGGTCATAATAAATATTTCTGCAAGTTAAATGGAAAGTTGTTCATACAAAAAATTGAGAAACGTGAGGCAATTATTTAAAAATAGATTTTAAAATTCCGGTGTATCAGCTAACACAGGTGTTTTTGTACATCACACTACTTGGGAATGTGATTCTACATTCCCTTTTTACTGAAGGACACTGAGTTAAAGCTTGGGTTAGGCAGTTTGTTCTGGCAGGGTGTGCTCTCGGGCAGTGCTGTGATTTGCTCCGTAGGGTGGATATCCCTTTTAAGACATGTGAGAAACTGGGGAAAACTGATTAATCTGTATTTGAATTAGAGGCTTTCACTTCTTCATAGACAGTCACTCCCAGTGTAGTTAAAAGAGTTCTTGAACGATTTAAGGGAAAACAATCTCCTAGAGCAGTTCCACAGAAGACACAAATGCATCGGCATTATTTAGAACCATAAAAAGGTGCCTGTGTTTTCCCAAATGAGGTGATGTAAATGTTTTGCTAAGCCTGACAACAAATTAAATAAATCTGGAGAGGGCACAGAGAAAAGGCTTGGAAGACTGAGTGCTGTGTTGAGAGATGGGTCACGGACAGCTGACAAGCTGCTCTCAGAAACGGGGAGAACTCAAACAGGGAGCAAGGTGATGTCTCTCCTGGCCAGGGGGAAGAGCTGCTGGCAGGGTCTTAAAAAAACCCAAAAAACAACCCGCCCTAACAAAATAATGACAAACCCTAAAAAAAACCAGCAGAACTAAAGCATAGGAGGTGCACACCTTTTTTATTTTTATTCTTCCTTCAAGTTTTCTGTCCTTGTGGAAATCAACAATTCTTGTTTTCAAAGCTCGTGCTTTAATTCCTTTACTGTGGTTAAAACATTTATGAGCACTTCGTGTCAGGGGTCCAGCAGGAGGATTTGCTGCCCTCAGTGGCCGGAGCAGTGCCCCAATCTACCCCTGCTGCCGCGGCCCCGGTGTGGCTCTGCTGCCAGTGTGGGACTGGTCACCCCCTGGGGGCACCTGAGGGACTCCCACCTCCAGCCTGGTTCCTCCTGGTGCTGGTGGCTGAGAGATGAGTGCTGCTTTGTGCACAGACAAACACAGTCCTTGTAGGTCGGGCTGGTTAGTCTGGCCCCACCTGTGCTGTCCCACTGAAAATGCCGGAGCGCAGAGGAGCAGCTGCTCCGCTCTCCCGAGGGTGTGTGCAGGATGAGAATGAGCTGCCCTGCAGATCCGCGGCTGCTGTGGTGTGATGGTGCAGAAGGAAGAGTTTGATCAGCTGCAGCCCTGGAGCCCAACACAGTTTTTTTCTTGTGTACCTACAAGTTACTTGCCTGTTGAAATTATTTCTTGTCATGATGAATTTTATAACTGGGTATTACGCTCAGTGCTCCTAGGATAATTCATGGCATCCCATACACTTCCAAACCTCTTAAGAGCCTGAAGTGCCACAATTAGTGTCACATGCAGGCATTAAGCTTTACCCGTGTTATGCAGCACAGGACTGTGCTCATCAGCGGAGCAGTCCTGCACGGGTGACAGCGGCTCGTCACACGCACTGCAGCGCGAGCGTGGCACTGGCACTCCTGGCTCATCCAGTGCCAGCCCTTGGGCAGCAGTGGAACTGGTAAAGGACATTTTAACACTTCAGACAGTCACGTTGGGTAATGATGTGACTGCCCGAGGTCCTCTGGGTTTTGTTAAGTTAAACCACTTTGTAGCCACCTGGGTGGTTCATTTCCCCCCTTTTCCCAGGGAAGGGCTGTTCCTCAGACACGCCAGAGAGCTGCAGTTCTGCTCCTGCTGTGCAGCCGTCGCTGGGGCTGGGCAGAGCTGGGGCAGTCCCAGCTCTGGCTGTGCTCGAGGCTGGGGCTGCCAGGGGTGTTCTGCTGCCCCAGTGCTGTGTTCCTGTGCCCAGCTGGCCACGCTGGCCGCTGCCCTGCCGGCTTGGGGGTCTCAGTCACTCCCAGTGCTGTGTTCCCGTGCCCAGCTGGCCACGCTGGCCGCTGCCCTGCCGGCTTGGGGGTCTCAGTCACTCCCAGTGCTGTGTTCCCGTGCCCAGGTGGCCACGCTGGCCGCTGCCCTGCCGGCTTGGGGGTCTCAGTCACTCCCAAGTGCTGTGTTCCCATGCCCAGCTGGCCACACTGGCTGCTGCCCTGCCGGCTTCGGGGTTTCAGTTGCTCCTTGGTGTTGGGTGGCAAAATGAAGCACCATCCATCAGTATGAGTGCCCGTGTCCAGGTGTACTCCAGACACCTCCTGAATTCACACACAGAGAATTGGTGCTTTCCAGGGGCACCTGGAACCAGCCAGCGAGTCCCAGGACTGCCTGGGTTTGGTGGCAGTGCTGGTTAATTTGTTGGGGGGAACAAAGGATTGCTGAGGTTCCTGGTACGGGGTCTGACAGAGTGGGTACAAGAATCGGCTGTATTGGTGAATTCAAGAAAATAGCTGTTAGAAAAGTTGAAGACTGAAAATTGCCTCATTTACTTACAATATTTGTGAAAATGTCTGCTTGCCTGTCTCAACAAGAAAAGCAAAATACTGATTTTCCTGATTTCCAGTCACTTGTAAGGTGTAATACAAGCTTATGGAGTTCAGCATACAACGTTTTATTAGGGAAATCCCCCTATACTGTGGATTTAAAGTTACACAAAGTTTAGTATACACTGCATGTAGTTGTAAATGTGTTGTTGAGGTGGATGTTTAAAACAGAGGCTGAAGGACAAGTGAAGGAGCACATTCGGTCTGTAGGGCGCTCGAGCCTGGCTGGCAGCTCTGCCGGAGCCACGCCCGGGTCCCTCGAGCTGCCCGTGTCTGCTGCTGCCTCACAGCACAGATGTACCCCAACCACGGGGGCGTAGCCAAGAGTGAACTGAAACTCTGCAGGAATATGTGTGAAGTACATTTTTAACAGAATTACATTTTTAGCTTTTTACAGCTTTTCACCATTTAATAAATATTTAATAAATATTACTTAGTTTTTTCATCTGTTGCCTTTTTTTGGTGTTGAGAGCAGTATAGCCAAGCAGGAAGGTAGGTGATGGAAATCACTGCCTTTCTCTCAAGTGGTGCTGTTTAATTCAGAAATACTTTTCACCTTAGGGAGTACTTGCAAACGTAATAGGCTTAAACTGTTCCATGTCATGCAAAACCTGCAAAAGATGCACTGGGAATTGACCTGTCCACTCTAGGAACTGGAGATCATAATTGTGTTTACATGATTTTAAAACAAATAGCACGCTGCTTAACAAAACCAGAAATGTGCAGTTTCCCTAAATGTCAGTGTTGTGGCTGCAGCCTTGCTGTCCTGTGAGAGGGGCTGGCTGAGACCCAGCTGGGACCTCCAGCAGCCCCTCCTGCCTTTGCAGGGTGGCACAGTCACTGAGAGGGGTGCTGGCCCCTGCTCCAGCCTGGGAATCAAATTAATCAGAACCTCAAACACAAAATCCCCAATCCAGATACTTAAAAATACAAGTGAGGAAAAATATCAAAAGGGTCAAAAAACAAGACATAGATGGATTTCAGCACAGTTTGTATGCATGCTCCACCTCCAGTTACCAAATATTTGTGTCACTGTCACATTTGTCTCTATCTTCTCTAACTGAAAACTGTACGTCACACCAAGCTGCTATGATATTCCTGACAGAGGAATATTTCTACATGTGTGCTCCACTAACCCAGTTCTTTCTCAAGTGGGCTAAAATTCAGCATTTTCCAGAGTGCGGCTCGCCACACGTGGGCTCTTTGGATGTCTCAGACGCTGCTGTCGGGAGGGACAGCGCCGTGACTAACCCCAGCAGCAGGGTGCCCGGGCACTGCCATGTGCCGCACTTTGAAACAGGGCAGGAAATGCACCGGGCTTGCTGCTCAGAGCTGGAGTTTTGCTCTCCTCAGAACATTGCACCTGCTAGGTGACACAGCCAGGTGATGGTATCAGTGGGTGATGAAAGCTGCACTTGTTCCGAAATCGTTTAATGAGAGTGAAGTTAAATGCTTGACCCCCTGAGTGCTGATGAAGCCGTTTCCTCGTGTGCCCCTGGTCAGAGCAGCCTTTTCCTTTCCCCCGTTCTGTGCTGCACGGGAAGCTCAGGAGGCCGGGTGTGCTGGGCAGGGCTGTGGCCGGGCTGTGGTCTCGTGTGAGTGACAATAAAGGGTCTGCGTGTGCTCAGTGGGTGACACTGCTGCCTGCAGCCCCGAGCCGCGCCGCCTCGAGTGAGGAACTGAGCTCCCAGAGAGTCTGAGGAACAGAGCGAAAGGGCACGAGTGGGAAGCTTGGTGTGCAGGCAGCATCAGCGTTCTGGGGCCAGAGGTCACAGGAGCTGTCAAACAGGCTGCTTATTCCTTCCTTCTGGTGGAGCAGAGTATTAATGAGTCAGGCACTGTTAATTGCCTAATGACCCTTCACATGCAAGTCTGCCCAGTGAAGAGCAAAGAATTCATGTAGATTCACTAACACTCGGAACTCAGCTTTCAGCATCTAAAACTCATTCCATTTTATACAAATTCCTTTTAATTCGGTACCAGTTTGGATACAAATTTCCTCAAGATTTTGTAACAGTAGAAATAATTTTAAATCTTTCATTGAAACAGTTACAAGGTTCAGTTCGCAAGCAAAAAACCAGTACAGTTGCATAGAGTATCTGTTGTTGTGTAGTTACTGCCGTCCCCAAAATATGCTAGAGAGGCTTTCTGGATTTAGCATCCTGGTTAGACTCAGTGGCAGCACACTAGAAATGAGAATTAATGGGAATATGTGTTAGCATGTGTCTTTAGCACTCTTTTATTCAAAGACTTTGTTTCCAAAAAGGCTCCTAAATGGTTGTTTTCATTTTAGAAAATAAGTATCTCGTGCCGTTCATGTTGCCAAGCTGGTTTTTTTAATCGGTAGCTGTGGTAGAAAGAAGTAAAATAGAAATAATTTTGAAATTGCTACATCTTACCCAAAATCAGTCTCATGCTGATATTTAGACACAATAAAATCTGATGAACTTGCCTGGTTTTTCTTTAAAGAGCTTTTCGTTTGGAAAATAGCGGCTTATAATCCTTGCAAAAAATGATGTATTATTCAAAGTTTGATATTTTATATTTAGAGTGAGGACATACATTTTCCCATGAAGATATTTAGAGTATCTGATGTTAATAACACGTGGATGAATAGCCTATTTGTCCGCATCAGTGCATCAGTGCTCCTGTCAGCACAGTAACTTTCGGATGTGGCTCGATGGAAGGACAGAAGGGTGAAGATAGTTTGATAAAAAGTCATTATTGGAAAAATGCAGGAGAAGTTGGGTTTTACACTGATATCAGACACCTGCTTGGTCCGTGCAGTAGTTGGCTCTGAAGGCATCTTGCTCACCTGGCCAGTGTGACTTCTGTCACCTCCTCACCCTGAGCTGTAGCTGGGTCGGGTGGCTCGACTTGTTCTGTACAACGGACTGGGATTCTCTCTGGAAAACCAGAAACTGGAATAACAGTGAGAGAAAGAACAGAAACAGACGTGCGATGTTTGAGCTGCTTTACACGTAGAGGGCAGATGCTCTGGGGCGGTGATCCCCAAACCTCCTCTGCTGGACGCTGCCTCGAGCGGCGGCTGCTCCTGCCGAGCAGAACGTTCGGTGCTGGTGGTGCCGGGGTGTCCGTGGCTGTGACCGCCGCTGGGGCTGGGCTGGTGGCACACGCTGGTGTGGCTGTGACCGACACCTCGGACAGGAGCTGTGTGTCACAGGCCGTGCTCTCCTGCCCTGTTGCAGATGGGCTGTGTCACTCGGTGCCGTGACAAACAGTAACTGCAGTGGAGAATTCCCACTGCCCAACAGAAAACTGAAATCAATAACCAACGGTTCGGCTGTCAGGTGTGAAGCTCTGCAGAGCGGTATTTACATGGACTGTTGAAACTTTATCTGCTGAGGGGTTTTGTACCATTTCCTGTGATTAATTAAAAATACGATAAAAAGTCCAAACTGGCCACATGGTTCATTTGTGTGATAATTCTTTTTCTTTCTGCAGCTCTACTGAGAAGTCCTTTCCCTGGAGATCCTCAGGTATTACCTTTTCTGTACACTTTGCTTTAAGCCCAAGTAGATTTATTTTCTTGGCATTCATTGCTTCTTTTGACACAAGCGGAACATTTAGCAGCAATGCTATAGATCTTTTCCAAGTATCTTTTCTAAAGTGTGACGTTAATGTCTTCTTTGTCACACACGGGGCACGTGTGTGATCCTCTGTCGCTGTAGAAGGTGCCTGAGCTCACAGGTGGTTGCGAGGACTTTCCTTGTGTCTTTGTGTGCCCGTGCATTTCTGTGTGAGCTGTGACTGTGACACAAGGCTTCTCATGTACTGGGTCATCTTTGCAATTAACTAAAATTTACTTGTGAGTCTTCCCCCCGGCAGGTAAGGAGCATGACAAAATACTGCATGTTTTAAGCTTGAAAACTGATTCTTTTTTCTTTTTACAGATGTTCTTACTTAACTGAGAAATAAGTTAGGTGAAGGTGTTTCTGAAAGTGCTTTTTCTACCTTTGTATCTCTAGTGTGTTTCTATCTTTGTGTTAAGCTCTGAAACTTGTGCGTAATTGTATTTTCGTGGCTTCTGTTGCTACAGCTGAGGTGAGGCGCACGTTAGCCTTTTTCCTTTCTTTTAAAGCTGATATTCTCAACAGCCTGCTTGTCCTGCCATTCAGCTTTTGCTGGTCCTAGTGGTGCTTTTCAGGTATTCTGTCAGCAGTGCTTTTAAACAGAAGTCATGTTTGTTTTTTCAAGTAATTGAGAAACCAGTCTTGCCTATTTTTTCAATGTGAATGTTGGTTTCGTGGGTTTTGTTTGTTGACGATTTTTTAAATCACATTGTTTCCCCTTGTTCTATAACATCCCAGTGACATTTCATAACTGGTACAGGTTCCTTCTGAGAGCTCTCAGGTGTTGTTCCACTGATTTATTTCAGCCAATTGCACTCCATTGCTTTATTTCCTCTTCTGATTTTCCTGTAACTTACTCACTTTTCTCCTTAACCTTCTATTAGTTTCTTTCTTTCTTTCCTTCTTTCCTTCTTTCATCCAGCTCACGTTTTTATTTTATCCTTTAATTCTCTCCTCACATTTGTGTGTTTTTCTTTAGAAATCTTTTGCACATTCCCGCTAAGCAGTCGTTTGACATATGGCAAAAATTCTGCTTCTGTTTCAGTGCTGTGTGTGCTCCTGCAAACCTCGATGTGTATTTCTCACATCTCTGTATTCAGAGTAGCCTTTCCTGCAGTAATTGCTCAGAAGTGAGCATGTTGTAAAAAACCCCTATTTCTTGCTTAGAGTTTCCTGATCTACATTTCATTTCTGGTTTGCATTTATGCTGTGATTGTGGCATGATTTTGGGCTTTATTCCCCAATTCACCGTGGGTCTTTGTTTTGTAGAAGTGTCACTAGATGCTGCTTTACAAACTGTAATCTGAAAATACTGAAGTTAAAGATGGATAAAAACACTGCCTTAAATCACCTTTTTTATGACTGTAGGTTGTGGTTTATGTCAAAAGCATCAGTGGATGATAAGATGTGACTGTAGCTGTAATTGCTTTCTGCACCAGTAGAATTATACAGAAATATAAAGTGATGTTGTTTTGCAGATGCTCATAAATAGAATATTAGATCAGCCATTTATAAAAAGGCTATTATTTTATTCAGGGCATTCCTCCTGTTTTCGGGTAGCGGAGTCAGATAGAAAGACAACAATTCGTTTTATTGTGCATTCTTGCCGTTGTTAAACAGCCTGAACAATCTTTATTTTTTAGCCCGGTGAAGGCTGTGGCCTGGTGGGCAGCGTGTGACGGGAGCGAGGGGCTCTCAGCTCTGCCCCAGCAACATCTGCCCTGAGCAGCACAATCGGGCCTTATTCTCGCTGTCTCTCCCCAGCCTGACGGGCAGTTTGACGTTGATTTATATCGTGTAATATCCAGTAACTGAGATAACGGGGCCTTGTGTCAGATAAACAGAAGGGCTGACGATTAAAGTATTGAGGTTGGATGCGGTCCTAACGTAAACGTCCAAGTCCTCCAAGTGTTTTATCCCGAAGAGCGTGGAACACCCACTGGTGGCTGTTACCATCTGGTGTTGAGCTGGTGTAACAGGCTG